>JACEII010000277.1:74287-86896 GCA_014332785.1 Antheraea mylitta | reverse complement strand
AAAAAATTTTGATTATGTTTTGTTTTTTCATAAAATTCAAATGACTGCAAATTTGTTTAAATTTAAGTGCGTTTTAATTGCTACGTTTAGTCTTGATTTTATAAATTTACCAACCATTTAAATAAAGTTAGCGACAAAATTGAATTGTTAGATATTCTCTACGTCATGAAGCGACGTCATTTGATGGCAGATGAAATGCAAAGAGCTATAGGAATGTTGCAAGCGGGAAGTAATCAATCTCAGGTATCTCGACATTTTGGCATTCATAGAAGTGTTATTTGTTGCCAATCAGGTGCCCACCAATACGTCACGGGAATCGCGCTCGTCGATATGAATGATGTAGAGAACGCATAACATGGACCCAGGAATATGGGATAAAATTATGTTTTCCGATGAGTCGCGATTCGGGTTTAAGCCTGATACAAGAAGGGTGCGAGTGTATCATTGACCCGGAAATACTGAAAGGCTCAGGTGCGTTCAGAAAGTTCATCCATACAGCGGCTCAAGAGTTATGTTATGGGCGGGTATTATGAAGAACAGGCGAACTGAGCTCGTTTTTGTAAATGGAAACATGAATGCTGAAAATTACATTGAGGATATTCTCAGACCTTATGTCTACCCATTTTCACAAACCTTTGGCTCCGATTTTAGGTTAATGCATGACAATGCGCGTTCACATACAGCTCGGCGAACCAGTGAATACTTTGCAATGGAGAACATCCGGGTATTGCCCTGGCCTGCACAATCGCCAGATCTCAACCCCATCGAGCACGCATGAGACATGCTCCAGAGACGTGTTTTGAAGGACTTGGATGGAGCGACAACAACCCAACAGCTGAAGGATTTGCTAAAATTCCATTGGGAGCGAATAATGCAAGATGACATAAACGGTCTCATTAATTCAATGAATAATCGTTGCCGACAAGTTCTGAATAGCAGAGGAGACCATACTTTGTATTAAATTGTTTTTTGTTGTCAAAAGTTGTCTTTCACAATAAATACATTTTCTTTAGAAATTTCATTTTGTAAAAAAAAAGTTTAGTTTCTTATGTATTTTAGTTTCTACAGTATATTCTAATATTGTTCATTTCTGTTATTAAAAGAATTTATAAAGACAACAGCTGTTATTTTTACATCATAGAACCCTAAAGATATTACTTTAAAAATAAAATACAACGTTATAATGTGAAGAACCATCCTAAAATTTAAATTAGTACATGTTGCTTAAACTTTTTTAATGAGTGTAATATTATAAAACCTATTTGTTTCGTTGAACGCGCTAATCTCAGGAACTACTGGTCCGATTTGAACATTTATTTCAGTGTTAGATATTTTATTGATCGCGGAAGGCTATATCACGCTAAGACCATAAGAAGCGGAGCACTAATGAATAATGTTTCAAAATATTTTTTTTTTATCCTTTTCCGAGCTTCCGCCGCGTGTTAATGTTAGCCTAAAAGTAGCTATTCCACGCGGACGAATTCCGGACAGAAGCTAGTAATATATATAACCTAAACCTGAAGATACAATGATAAATTACAAATATGGTTGATTTTTTGTAAATATTCATATTTTTTACGTGGTCATTAGGAAGGAGTAACTTTGATTGTTCTAATGATAATAATGATAGGTATAACTAGTAGACACTTATCAAAGAGTGGTAACTCAATTTTTCCAACATTGAAAAGTCCATAACTGCGATGATACCGTGCAATGTTTTAGATGCTGTTAATGAATGACATTTCTAATACGATTTTAAGTAACGCAAACTTCAGAATCTTAAAATAAAGCGTTTATTAAGTAACTGTTTACTATTTAAAATAGATTATAATTAGGTCGCCCTTGATTTCGCGTGTTGAGTTGTAATTTAATTGGTTTTTGTATAAACCATTCTTGTTAACCGTATTTGTAATTACTTCAAGAGTAAACCGATAACAGAAATAAACGTATATCAGCTTTGAAATGCTAAATTTAGGTTTACTTTTTTATATTAAATGCACACATTTCAGTCCACATTATGTCTGGTAAATAAATACAATTTGGGATTATAAATCGCATTACATTATAAAGTGTTTTATGTTGATCCTCTGTTTATATAGAAATTATCACATATATAAAAAAAAGCGAATTAAACTCGAAAATGTTGAAGTCAAAATTCCTTCAGGCGCATTAAGCGGCATTTTTGGCAAGACATAAATTTATAATTTCGCGTCATGACATGCTAATAGCATGAGCGATAGTATTGCGCATCTTCACCAGACTATCAACACGTACTTACTATAAGGGCTGTGTACATCTAAAATTGACATTTTATATCGAGATTGTGTAACCCAACATATATTTGGCTAACTAATGATTTATATAAAAATGTATATAATTATTGTTCGTAGTGTCATGAGATGTGAAAATCGGACTAGTGTCAACAATTTCAATTAATAAATTATGAAATTTAAATAATTCACATTAAAATTAATTTAATACGTCAGAACAGAACACAGTTATTGTATTAAGTTTTCATTTATGTCGGTCGTACTTACGACTACCTCGATTTAAATTTTTAATGCTTATTTAAGCGTATTTCCGTTACAATAGTATTAATATTTTCTACACCATCAAATCAATATGATTACACTACTTATCCCCAATTCTAGAATTGAGTAATTCGAACTTTAACTGCGTTTTCCCACAAAACTGAATTTTTGAGTTCATTTTGTATTTAAAATAGATAGTTAGAGATAAGTTATTTAAATGAAAACCTACGAAGTTATTATGTATAGTGACAATGACAGACAAAAACTATCATCGATGTGGAAGCAGGCGATAGAAAAGAAGCTGAGGCCTTTCATAGATTTTATAGGCGGTGTAGTATTCTGGAACATTTAGTTCGAAACAGGATAGCTATCGGAAATTGATTTTGTTAGCGTAAATATATACACTAATGATAGCTTGGCAATCGCGCTAACGTACAGCCAGTAAATAGTGAGCAAAGACGCATTCTAAAACCATCCCTAATACATATTTGTAATACCTTGTACTATCTTCACGACTATAGCATTTAATATGGTAATTTCCTACATCTGTACATTAGTAAAGAACGTTCTAACAGATAGGTATATTAACGCACCCAAATTGAATTCGTCACTCAAACAAATTAAGTTTGAGACTCGCGAACCTCTAATTTTTAAATGAGACCATTTTGTTTATAAAGCGCTTTGGCGCTTCCAAATAAAAAAGTGCCGGCCGCTTTCATTGCTTATTTATTCAAATGTTCTTAATTAGCCTAGAGCTTATTTGTTTACGTCGGCTGTAATATTTATTGAGGGTTAAATCGTTTGAGAGAATAAAACATTTTTTCTTTTTTATTTTAACGTTATTTATTTTTGAAAGTCTCTTAATGTGTTTTTCTTTCTAATAAGATTTCTTTTTTACTTGCTAAGGACCGGATAGTTGTAACGAGCGAGGTATTTGAAATTTTAATATTAATGTTGGGAATAAACTGATATTATATATGTATAGATTATGTTATGGGAAGTACAAAACTAGTTAGTTGTGTATACAAAATGTTTTTTTTTTATTTTATTTTATTAAGTACTAATCCTTTGATATTGCCTTCTTTATAAAATTTTCCACCAATGTATAAATGCATTTTCGCAATACATCGTAGCATAGGTTATAAAATACAATAAACTAGCAACTGTTGTAGCGACTTGACCTATGTTTAATCACAAAATACTTCAAAACTTATTAGTAGTTTCAAATATTCACGTTTCTAAAACAATGTATAGAGATTTGAAGTTTTACATTACAATTATAAATATATAGATTACCCTATATATTATTATGGATAGCAATTTTGTAGTGGAAACAATTAGTATCAAATTGAGAATATTGACCTTAAAACGAATGTAGAATTACTTAGTAGCTTTTGCCTGCGACTTCGCTAGCGTTAATAAAGTTGTAACTGGTTTCAGCATGAATAAGTCGGCACGCCCGCGGTAGTACTACCCGACTCACAGAAACACCGACGTGAAGTAAAAGTCCTTGCATTGTTGCGTTTCGTTCGGTAAGTGAGAGTGCCAAAGGTCCACTTCCATTCCTCCTCCTCCATTCCCCCCAAACAATGGGTGGTAACGCATTTGTAACATCCCTGGAGTAGCTAGTGTCTATGTACGCCGGTGATCACTTACATCAGATGACCCGCTTGTTCGTATGCCTGTTATGATATAAAATAAAAATGAGGATACCGCTTCACCATATAAATATTGGGCGTGGGACACGAGGACCGAGGTTGTTGCAAAAGAGCTGATTTTAAGGCCGAGGCATTCTACTCCAAACGCTCGAGGAGATCAAATCTGTCAGCAAAACTGCCGGTGGTTACTCTGTTACTCATCGCGTTGTGTTCATAATCCGATTATAATTGCTGCTTGACTGAATTTCAATCCTACACCACCATGGAACCAGATCTGCACTACTAGCCTTCCACTCGCCCTGACCTTTCACCGACATATATTTGAATGTACAAGCAATTACACTGTCATAGTTTCACTAACTAGTTTCTTACATAAGAATGTAACAAATTATCGCATTTTTTATTTCGTTAATAATAAATAATTAAAGGATATTATATTTCTTTTCTCGAACACGAACAAGGAATCGCTTTTGACTTGATACCGAGCTGACGTCACGCGAGGAATTTCAACTAAAGCCAAGAGATAAAGATTCTTTCAATAACTGAAAGGGACCGACAAAAGCCGATCCTGTGAATGCTGGGATCGCGAGTCCCGGGAGTACGGACCTGTCGACGTAACGTCAGGGCTGCCACAACTGAAAACATTTTATCACTTAACAAATATTATTATTGCATAACATATCGACGGAAGAAAGCAAAATTGTCGTAACTTGAAAAACCCAACTTTACACCAGAGCCAAAAAATTGTTTCAAAACTTCATTTTTTTTATTTGTAGTGCTAAAACTACCCAAAAACCCAAAGTCATATCGATGAAAAATTGAAAGTGACAACCAAAACATTCGAAGTGGTAATTTTTTTTACAAGAATATGATAAAAAGTGACTTAGTCCAAAATGTAAGTTACGTCATTTCCGCTTTCTCCCGTCGATATGTAAACTTCTTACGTCGTAAACATTATATAAAGGTAAGGCAAATAATTCAAATGACAACCAGTTACAGTGACATGTTTTGACCCAAAATGTTTAAATATAGAAGCTACACTGCTTTCCATAATCATTCTGCTACATCCAAAGCGAGTAAATATCACTCTTATACAAACATCGAATAATCCATAACTATTATAGCTGAAGTGACAATCTATGTAAATATATAAACAATGTTGTTTTGAAATTTAGTTTGTAGTAGTTGTACAAATATAGGCATTTATTTTTATGTTAGGAGCGCTACTAGAAGACTCCTAAAAATCATATCATAGTATAAGATAAAATTCCGTACCACATCTGTCTGTATGTCTATTCACGAGACATAGAAGATCTACTTAACAACTTTTCTTGCGGTTTTCACCAGTAGACAAATCGATTTGAGAAAGGTTTTGGTATATAATTTGTCTAGGATTATTTTTATAATCAGGGCGTGACAACGTCTGTCATGCCCGCTTGTAAAGTATATTTAAAAACAAAAGTACAAGATCGTTCAAATCAAGCACTATATATTGGTGAGGTCATTAGCACATAAGCGCTCTATAGCACTACTAGCCATGGCTACGATACACTATCGTCATGAATATGATGTCATATAACATTTCAGTTATTCATATTTATTTCAATAAAACTTGTCATCGATTAAATAGAACAGGTAACCAATATTTTAAATTGATATATAAGAAATCATTTTGGCAAAAATATAAGAAGTCTAAGAGACAGTAGAATAAATTTAGTTTCCTACATTTGTATTTATCTAGCTTTTTGTGTATCCAGCATCCTTGTGGAGTTCAAAAAATCAATACTTATCAGACGTTATCACATCTCTTTAGATATCGCAAATGTCATTGCTTGTCAATGACCACATATGCCTAATAATATTCATGCCATATAGAATATATAGGTAAAGGTACTTTTGTTGAGCGTTACGTGAATGTATCATACATTTCTTGGACTTTATCATTTAGTGTATAATGACTAGGTAATTACTAGGATAAAGATCTGATGAACTACTTCACATTAACCAATTTCGCTGTTTATATTGACTTGCATCTTTATTGATAACCGCGTGGCTATCCGCCTAATCTTCGCATAGTTCTGTATTAGTTTTCTAAGAATAAAGTTATAGTTTCTTTTTATTTTCGTTGTTGATATCAGGTTAAAGCGAATAATTAATTTTAACAAAATAAAAAAATAATCTATAATAATTTGACAGTCGACAACCCTATACCACAGCGCAATCAACCAGCTCATCCGTTTGGAAGGACCCGTTTAAGATATTTCGTGGACTTTCATTGGAATTCGAAGCGATGATGACTCTGTGGTAGTAGTATTTCACAAAGATCTTGGTTTTTGATGAAAGCTAAAAATTATGATATAGCATGAAGTATAATAACTTTTCTACTTTTTGATTGGCTAATTCAGAGGACTGCTGTCGACTTGCTTCCGTGCTATTGACTATATTGGAGGAGTTACTAATGACCTAATATGCCATTGGTTGGAGGTAGCGACTGTTCGTGCCTCTTGATTATTATTGGCTGTCAGCATTCTCTGAATGGCTATGGATATGGATACTGGGCATCTTCGCTCTGATAGTTAGGCTTGTCACATCTACGGATAATTTGTAACTACCTTTAGTTCTTTTCGTTAAAGGGCAGAAAACAGGCAGATGACCCATCTGATGGTAAGTGGTTAACGTCGACTATGGACGCATTACATACCAGGGATATCGCTGCTGCGTTGCACAGCAATATTTCATAAAAAATAATACTAATAATCAACTCATATTGGTAATTAATATTGAGCTTCATTGACTTATATGTGGTATATATTGGCGGGCCCAACGGACGTTGTCTCGCCCTGATAATAAAAAAAAACCTTGACAAATTATATACTTTACACACTTAATTATATATTAGAAGATGAGAATTTCAATTCGTCAAGCTACTAATATTAAAAAATGATGTACCTAAAAAGTAACTTTTAACTGGAATAATTATTTTAATCAGATCAGATTCAAATATTATAAAACTCTCTCTGCCACGTCTGTTTGTCTGTTCGCGATGAACTCAAAAACTACTAAACGAATTTTCATACGATTTTCACCAGAAGATAAAGTGATTCATAACAAAGGTTTAGGTACACAATTTTTAAAGGTTGTTTTTTTATTATGAGGGCGGGATATACTTAAAATTATATATTATATATAAAAGTTTAATATACTTCGGAGTTTGATGCGTTTGTGACATATGAATAGGTGGTCATAGTTATTATGTTCACCACTATTTTAGCTTCATAATAACTTTAGCTAAAGACAAAAAATGTCTGGGGCAGTTTGTGACCCACGTAATTTGTGAGCTGTAGAAGCTCAAAGGGAAATTATATACAACTATAATAAGACCACTCATGTACGAATGCTGTGCCACGAAAGATACGAATAGCAAAAGATTATATGTGGCAGATATAGGAATTTTAAGACGGATGTAGAGTGTAGCTAGAATGTATAACATTAAGAATGAGTATGTCAGAGGAAGTTTGAAAATAGCACCAGTGACAGAGAAGTTGAGAAGTAATAGGTTAGAATGGACATATCATGGCAAGGGATGAAAGTCATGTAATTAGAAGTCTTGTATGAAAGTGGACGGATATAGGAGTAACGAAAGACCGAAAAAGGTATGGATGGATTGTATGAAAAATAATATGTATATAAAACGTGTGAGCATCGAGGTGACTTCTGATAAGGGAGAGTGAAATCGGAAAACATGTTGTGCCTACCCTCCTTATGTGAGATATGGTTAAGCACAAAAATAAGAATAATAACTTTAGCTATGGTACGATTATCTGCCAACATTACGACAAAAATTGTCAAGAGATACACTTCTACCAACAGTTCTTATTTTTATCCAAGTTTTAGGTTAAATCAGTATTTTTATTCGTCGAAATAAAAAAAAATAAATGTTAAAACAGAATACCTAACTTCGTAAATTTGCTTTAAAACTTACTGAAGCGGCTTCCATGAAATTGATAAAGCATAAATAAATGCAAAACAAAGCGGACAAAACATCTATTTATCATGTCCCGCCTCCCTCTCGCTCCCTCTTCGCCGCGATTTCAGAAGCGTGTCAATTTCCATTGTATTGCAAATACGATGACAAAGCCCTACGCCTACCGACGCGACAGGTAAACATGCGCAGGGCCAAACTTAGAGTAATTTGTGTGGGGGTCAAGGCCAATATATTCATTTTCCTACTGCAACACTACAAAGGGACCACTTATATATCATATCCGATAAAATACGATATCATCCATAATGACGTCATGGTTATGATTTGATCGATCAATCCACCAAGGCGAATCGAATAAAAACGTTGTTCGATATAAAAATGCAGCACTGAATACAGCGACTGACAGTATGATTGACAGTGACAAACAAGACAAACAAATTATCTGTAGGTGTGACTAGCCTTAACTGTCTGAGTGACGATGCCCAGCGTCTTGTCGTTAGTTGCTTTTAAAACATTCAGCCAATAATAATCAACATCCTTAACAGCCGATATATCCAAATAATAGCGTTTCAGAACGGGGTAAATTATAAGCCCCTCGGTATAGTCGGTAATACGAATGCAGATCAATAGTGACTCCCCCGATATAGTCAATAGCACGGACTTAGGTCAATAGTAACTCCCACGATGAATATGATATAGTTACGTTACTTGCGTCCGCAGGAAGTTTACCTCACATTCCTCTGAACGTGCTTCAGGATGGTGCTAAAGAGTAACAAATGTTTGGCCGCTGTACTGTTTCACAAAAATTAAACCTCGCAGCGACAAACAGAGTAAATAATTAATCGACAATAATAAAAGATTTTTTTTTATATCACAGGAGGCAACTGAACACGTTTGCGTGATCATCACCGTCTATAGACACCAGCAACATCAAATTATATATCAGAAAATATGTAACCAAGAATGAATATTTCTTACTCTGCCACGCAAAATCCGCTAAACGGATTTCAATGAAACTTCACATTAATATAGTTTGTACATCCGAATAAAGCATATGCTATATATAACTTGTAAACTTATTGTTTAAGTTTGTCAAAATATGACGATAAATCTTAGATAACTAAAAAAAAGTAAGCTATATATTAGTTATTTCGACGTGCGTTGTATAAACTGTTAGAGTAATATGAACATAATGAACAATGTCGTTATTTACAAAGACGAAACGTAGGTGAACTCGAAGGCTACCGTTAGTATATGTGCTAAGAAGTCGAGTGTTTCTTGTCAATTAAGTTTTGGCATTTAGGGTTTATTATCGTTTAAGTTAGATCAAGTTATTTGAATAGGTTCTTAAGTCTTCAATCTAAGTTAAGACGTATATAAAGTTATGATTTCCATACTCGCTTAAATTGCGAGTAACTCTTATTATTTGGACGAGAAGTTTTTATGCTATGATTATTAAACTAACCTAGAATGAAAAACACTTTAATCAATTGATGTACCTGACAAGATGCTTATGAACGTTAAAATTACCACTGGTTCTAACAAATAACCCACTCGTCGAGAAGAATAAGCATAAGACCCGGCTCGGTTTACCTTGTCATCGTACATCTTTTTACAGACATAAATAACCGCATTGCTTTTTGGAGACGCATAGAGTTGCGTCATTTCTAGATATCGCCATTGTTCATATATTGATCTATTATAATCCATGGATATTTTACCACGAACACAGTTTCTTTCATGTATTCCTTAACGCGTATAGATCCTAAATTATTATAGTAATGAGTTTGTTGCATATATTTTCGTATATCTTATTGGAAAGATGCTGCTTATTGCCTAGTATGGATGGGGGCTAGGTGAAAAAAGCGTAGGATTTTTTCATCACGTCCTTTTCTGTGCGCTTATTGGCTTAAAGGCAGCTAATAAGTACGCACCGGCTCCCGCCTGCGCATTATTATAACGTACTGTGTTATCTGATGAAGTTTATAACGAATTAGAAGAACTGAATGACGTACACGAACGATCAGTACCAGCCTGTCCTTCGAAACAGAGCGCGTTCACGCCCACACCCGCGTAATCACAGATCGCGCCCACGCGGTCTGGGGGTTGATTACGCTCCCGCACTCCCGATTAGGCCTCCCACGGCAGCGGCTCAAGCCTAGGTTCGATCTCTCGGTAGGGAGCCCTTAAGTGCGTTGCTTGCGCGATACGATGACCCACAAATATACATCACTGCTAAAACACTACACGATCACCCCCACACACGTGCACGCCTACACGCTACACATTAAGGTGGAAGGGTTTACTTTTTTCCCTTATCGAACTGAAAAAACTCTCAATTTTTCGATAAAAATATATGGAAGAGTTGTTGAAGCGTATATGTTTGGTACACATATACGTTTCAACAACTCATACATATATAAATAGTTAGCTAGTTTAGCTAAGATAGGTCTCGATTTTGCATGCAACAGGCAACAGCCAAGCCGAGGTGTGCCGTGCACCCTTGAGCTGGTTGCCAAAATATAATCAGCTGAGTGCCTTAAGCGCTCGCCTTAGTAGTCCGGTGAAGCTGATAAGACCTTGCCAGGTCAATAGCGTAGACAGTTAGAGAAAAAAAATAAAAAAGAATGATGTACAACAAAACGGTTATTTTCTTAACCCGTGAAAATATATTAGTTACGAAATTTCTTACCATTCCTTCAATTCATTAGTTATTTCTGTGTGAAATAACTAATTGATTTCAGTCACTAGTAGTAATTGGTTAATTTATATTTGTCAACTAATAATATAATACGTTTAATAATAACTAGTTTTTGCCCGTGACTTCGTAGGCGTGGAATAGTTAATTTGGGCTAACGTTAATACGCAGCTGAAGCTCTCAAAAGAAAAAAAAAGAAGATTTTGCAACATTCTTCAGTGATGCTCCGCTCCTATTGGTCTAAGCGTTTTAATAGCCTTCTTTGATAAATGAGCTAGCACTAAAGATTTTTTAAATCTGGTCAGTAGTTCCTGAGATTACTCACTACAATCTAACAAACCCGCAAACTTTACCTCTTTATAATATTAGTATAGATAATATAATACAACCCGTCCGATACGCTCAGGTGTGCCGCAAGGCTCAATTCTCGCGCCCACCCTCTTCAACCTGTTCATCAGTGACCTACCTAAGCTCCCGGGAGTCGAGGTAGGTTGTTATGCTGATGATACAGTCATCTACGCCTCTGGCTGGCAGCCGAGTAGACTTAGAGATCGCATCGAAAAAGCCGTTAGCACACTCGGTGATTGGTTTCTTCGATGGCGCATAGGTATTAACCCCGATAAGAGTACCGCGATACTCTTCGATCCTAGGTATCGCGCGAACAAGCTAAAGCCCATAAGGCTATACGATTCCGAGATACCTTGGACCACCGAGGTCAAGTATCTCGGCGTCACTTTAGATCGACATTTAACATTCGATTCCCACATTAAAAGAGTGCGAAACAAAGCCGCTATGGTCTTGGGTCGCCTCCATTATTTACTCTGTCAGAAGAGCAAACTGTCCCTCAGACATAAGCTCACATTATATAAAGTCTGTATTCGTCCGGTAATGACGTATAGCTGTCCGGTTTTCGCCCACGCGAGGAATCTAGATACGCTTCAGGTTTTGCAGACCCGGGCTCTGCGTAAAATCACCGGTGCTCCTTGGTTCGTCCGGAAGGCGGATCTCCACAGGGACCTGGAGATTCCGTCCATCTGGGCGTATATTAAATCACTCACTACTAGTTATTTCGAACGTGCCGCGATTCATCCCAGTCCGTTAGTGGTATCCGCCACGAATTACGAACCCGTGCCCAACGCCGGGCGTTATAAAAGACGTCCGCGACACATTTTTATCGACCCACCCGACGATATCACGTCAGCAAACGATCAGTACCAGCCTGTCCCACGTAATAAAGCGTGCTCACGCCCACGCCCGCGTAACCACAGATCGCGCCGCCGCGGTCTGGGGGTTAACTTCGCTCCCGCACACCCGATTAGGCCTCCCACGGCAGCGGCTCAAGCCTAGGTTCGATCCCTCGGTAGGGAGCCCTTGAGTGCGTTGCTTGCGCGATACGGTGACACACCCATACATCACTGCTACAACACTACACGATCACCTCCACACACGTGCACGCCTACACGCTACACATCTTTGTGGAAGGGTTATTTTGTGAAAGATTTTTTCCCTTATCGAACTGAAAAACTTGTAAATTTTCCGATAAAAATATATGGAGGAGTTGTTGAGGCGGATATGCTGGTACTCATATACGTTTCAACAACTCAAACATATACGAATAGTTAGCTAGGTTAGCTAAGTTAGGTCGCGATTTTTGCATGCAACGGGTAACAGCCAAGCCGAGGTGTGCCGTGCACCCTTGAGCTAGTTACCATTATAAAATCGGCTGAGTGCCTTAAG
>JACEII010000277.1:47684-59864 GCA_014332785.1 Antheraea mylitta | reverse complement strand
GGTAGGACACGACTTTAGTGTCCGACTGGATCGCGACCACCATACACTTGCTGTAACACCCACCATAGTGACACGCTTAGGCGTGTCGCGATCCGGGATCAGCCTGTGTATATCCAGTTGCTGACAGGCTGTCGTGGTAGTAAAATCAGTTGGAAGGATCTTTTAGGATTCATTGTTGGGAGGATACACTGATCAGCCGGCCAGGGAGACATGTAAAAACGTTTTTACCGTTGGCCGCCCGCGGTGTAATACAGGGGCCCAATTGTGACTAACTACCATGAGAGGCTGCCCCACCATGCCACGCATAATCTCGGGTAGGATCGTCGTGCCGGTTAGTGACCGGTCTTGGTGTCCTGGCGGCCTATTCCGGGGGGTACGAGGGCCCTTCCGTTCTGCTGATCAGTTGATCGCCTTGTAACATATGGCGATGATTCATCCTACTTCCTACAGCAACGAACGTTTCTCCATCTTCAAGTCTCAATCTTTTATTCCTAATATATAATTTAACCAATATGTCAGTACACAGAATGATTGCAGGTAAAACAGCGATGTATAACCCCACCATCGCTTTTTCCATGGAGTTCACTCACTTCCGTGGACTTCATGCTATCCACCAACACCTTGAGACCGTCCGGCCTGCCATTCTTTTTCTAACGGAGACACAGATACGCCGTCCAGCCGATACTTCCTATTTGCACCACCCCGGATATCTGCTTGAGGGAAATTTTCAGGCTAAAGCTGGGGTATGTGTCTTTCTTTGGTCAGATGTGTATTGTCGCCGTTTGCGCTGCATGGATGACCCTTTGAGTATACGTAGACCTTGGTACTCAAAGCGGCATTTACGTGCCTATACAGATCCCATAAGGGGGATGATGACACTACTCGGCTTTTTGACTATCTTAGCAAGGCAGTGGATATATACCTTCTCTATTAGGCAAAAGTTAGGCCGTGCATGGAATACTGTTCGGATCTATGGGATGGTTCCCCCTAATACCTCCTTGATGCTCAAGACAGGTTGCAGCGATGGGCTGTCCGTATTGTGAATGATGCAGACATTACCAACAACCTTGAACCACTTCAGTTGCGAATAAACATTGTCTCACTGAGCGTGTTTTATCGTTTGTATCATGGCAAGTGTTCTAAAGTGTTGTTAAGACTCATCCCATCTTCTCCTTTCCACTACAGAACAACACGGGCGGGTACGCGTCTCCACAGATTCACAGTAGCAACCATCCCGGCAAGAACGAAGATGTTTGAAAATTCTTATCTTTGTCATACTGTGCAGATGTGAAATAGCCTCCCAGTCAGTGTGTTCCCTTCCTCCTATGACATGGGGTCCTTCAAACTAGGCATGAAAAGGCACATGTGCAGGTCGGCATGATAGTGATGACTGCCGTTGTTATTTAACAGCGACAGTCGCCGTTATTTATGGACTGTACTGTACTTTCGATCAGGTATCGTACAGTCATTTTGCGGAACCAGTAAAAAAAAACTAAAGAATATTCTATGAGATTAAATATAATCTCATACAATATTCTTTAGTTTTTTTTTGTTGGAACAACAGATTCCTGCTAAAAACGGTTACAGCGGATTATTCTTAGGAGATATCATTGGAGATTTCTATATTCTCTAGGGATTTATTATAGCATTGTGAGATTTTTTGTACTGTTTTTAACATATACAATAATTATTGACATTAAATGTCTCGTGTCATTGGTGAGCCAGATTTATTTATTAATCGACTTCAAAAAAAGGAGGAGGTTCTCAATTCGACTGTATTTTTTTTTGCAAAACCATATTAGTTTTAAATTTGCATTAAGTATGTACACACCGAATAGACGAATAACTCAATATCACGCCAACCGATTTCGATAATTCATTTTTTATTGGAAAGGATGTACTTCAAGGGGAGGTTGATGAAAGTTTGGTTAGGTTCTGATTATGAGATCCATGACAAAGTAACAAAACTTTCCGACTCCTTTCTTAAGGGCCAGTAACGCATCTGTGATTCCTCTCGTGTTGCAGGTGTCCATGGGCAGCGGTGATCACTTACCATCAGGTGACCCGCATGTTCATTTGCCACAAATAGTATTAAAAAAACTCTTCAATTCTTTGGAGCCTATTGTGCTTATGTTCGCAGCTGTATTGCAACATGACACAAGCATTGTAATAAGTAATATGTAACAAATAAATAAATAAATTGTAATTGCATTACTTGCAAGTTGGTTTTAGAAACTTTCGCGGATTTTTGATAAGGTTGCTTTCGCACCAAATGATTCTTATTGTACAACCAATTGAAACTATATATTTATAATATAAAAATGAATCGCTGAATGTGTTGCTAAGCGTAAATCTCGAGAACAGCTGAACCGATTTCGCTAATTCTTTTTTTGTTGAGTTTGTTATTGTGAGAAGGTTCTTATGCAAAATAGTACATAATTTAATATACTTAAGGCCGAACGGAGTTTGCGAGCAATGCTAGTAAAGTATATTTATGTATAGTAAAAATGGAAAGTTAAAGTAAATAAAAAAAAAATAACCGCCTTCAATATCAATCAAAAACCTAAGGCACTAAAAAGGAGAAAATAAATTGTTTATTAAATTAACCAAATAAAATAAAACATGACTATGTGCGCTACCTAGAAATGTATTGGAAGTCGGTGCCAACGGAAAATCATATCATCTACATAGGTACAAAGTTTAAGTCCACTCTCGCGTCTCGCGACGTATTTTTGTATAATGTAATATATTTTTCTACCTGGAACAAATTTGAAATTCAGTTGGCACCGACCTTGAATACATCTCTAGGTAGCGCGCACATATCCATATGTTTTATTTAATTTGGTTGATTTAATAAACTAGTTATTTTCCTCTTCTTAGTCCTCATTATAGTTTTTTGAAAATTTACTTTATTTATTCAAAAGCATTCACTTGATTTACACTATGACAGTTACAAGATTTATAAGAAATACAACTCTAGTGTAATCATAATTATTAGTATTTATGATGAAAATAACTCCATTATTTTATAACAGGAATCAAAATGAAAGTAGATAAAAAATAAAATTATGAATGTTTTAATTACAATCCACTGAGATTGAATCCGAAATTATTCCATTTTCAATCGAGCAATTCGCAAAATAATAATTTCATAGGTGAAGAGGTTGAATTGCGTATAGAGACGGTTGCGATGCGAGCCGGCGCGCCGCACTCGCGTGATCCGCTCTCGGGTCTCACCTGATCGGTTATCTAGTCGACCTCGACTCGTCTCAGATAACATGCATTGTTAGGTAACATGATGTCACCGTATCGTCAGTGTCACAATGGAAAGTGCAGAGGTCACTGCACAGCGTACCTTATCTCACAAATAATAGTTAAAGATAAACGCGATAAGAGACTGCGCCCCGCGTGATCTGCCTATGTATAGTATTCCAGACCCGCAGCGTCGGTCTCAGCATCAGACATGATTTACAGTCCGCGTCCTGGCGAACAGAACTCGAAAATAATACAATAAACCCCACAATAATATGTTTTAAGTTATTTTGAAATAATCGTGAATTATGCAAATCAGATATAGTCGACTTGCATGGTTCATTGTCAATAAAAGTTTCAAGGCGAGCGACACTTTGCTGAAGCGCCAAACTAGGTACATTTAAAATCATACTATGAAAATTTTCACGGGTTAAATCTAACAAAACGTAGACACGCAAAATTTGAAATGGCTCCAAAATGTAAAAGTAGGTGATAGATACATTAAACAGAATGCATTTTATAAAGACAAAGTTCCTTTTTCAAATATTATAAATAGATTTTAAATACCTAATTTACCTAAGTGACCGGTTCCCGAAATTTTTAATGTAAGTTCCACAATATTCGTATAATTCTAACCACAGTTCACTATTGAAACCATAGTCGTTAGATTGAGTAGTTTATTCAGCGGATCGCTTTGACTAAGACCCTTGTAGCGTGTGGGGAACGTTTATATTGTCTAGAATTGACATACACGCAAGCTAAACAATTGAGTATTGTACGAGACAACTTCCTCCACATAAGACGCCAGTAGTGCCATAATAAAGCAGCAGTGCGGGCAAAATGCTAGGAGCATCCGACCATGGCAACGTATTGGTTCCTAAGAGCAACGTACAAAGGAAGATCCTTACATTTATTATTGACAGGAATATAATCAGAATGGACCAGTCCGAAAAAGATATTCAAACGATATGTCTAGACATTATTTTAATAATAACATCCTGACAGTTTCAGCACTCTATCTCAGTTGGTTTCCGATAAACAGTAAAATATGTACTTATGTATACGCGTTACAAGTTATACTTCTTTGGCGTAACAAGATAAACACCTTTTAATTGAAATTTCTGTATCTATTTTTTTTCTATCTATTTTATCATCTTTTTTATGTTTTTGAGTCAAATTTTTTTTATATTTGGCCTTATTCTACGTTTGTAAAAAAACGACACTAACAAGAGAAAAAAGGTATTGAATATATTTAAAGTATTTATACAAAGAAATACAAAGAAGTAGAATGTTGACTATAGCTAACTTGTCTACACAGGGTGTCTGTTTTTCGTGACGGTGTGCGCGCGCATCGTAAAATTTCATTATTTTTCCCTAACGCGCCAAAAGAAGTATAGCTTCAAAAATACAATTAAACCAATTTGTTTTAACCTATAAAATGTTTTGATGGTTAATAATAGCTCGTTAGACAAAATTGAGAGCTATATAGCTTTATAAGATCATTGAAAAAGATAAGTTTCTCTTAAATTCTATTTTGTTAAAATTATGAAATTAATAAAAAAACCTACCTTACCCTACCCTATAACAGTATGAGTTTGTTTTATATTGGTGAACTATAGCATTACGAAATAAAAACCACATTTTGAAAACATAGATATTACCTGTTATTCTGACTATAGTCCCGACTGTTTTTTAAACTAATAATTATTTAGGCGGTCAACGACTTTGAACACCAGAAGAGGCATTAAAAAGCATGTTTCCGAGATCACCACGGGAGAGTGACATAAAAGTTTTCAAAATTGGTTTATTCATACGAATAACTAATTGAAGGGAGAATATTTTGAGAAACAATAAATTCATTTTTAACTATTCATATTATTTTTGTCTTATTCGTTCCGGAATTTGTTAATGCGCCTCACGTATTATGAAATTCTATGGCACAAAAAACGCACGCAACTATTCTGTCGATGGAATGTTGTATTGCGCGAAATTTTAATTTAGATTTTGAAATATCATTACTGCAGAAAACGCTTTAATATTAAAATTGATAATTCACTTTTAAAATTAATACACATATCACTTGTTATTAAGAAAAATGTTTGTGCGTACTATAACATGACCATTTCATACAATGAACATACGAGTTTCATTTGAACTTCTTTACACTGGAAATGGGCCCGATCCAATGAATTTGTTACGAGATACCCCGCTACGTCACTGTGAGCGTCTTTGCTTTACTAAATCTGTATCTATACTACTATAATAATATATCTGTAACAAATAATCTTTTTACATTTGTTGTCTGTCTGTCTATCCCTGTGAACACGCATCAATCTGAAAGTTCTGAACTAATGTTTGTTTCTTGATGAAACTTGACAAACTGATAACTAATATTACTAGTATTCTAGAATACTTTTTGTTCCATTTAAGATTCCCAACTTATCTATCAGCGATACTTTTTGTAATAATAGTTCTTTACCTATGAAATTGCCGTTCTGCAGTACTGGCCATTTCAAATCAAAATAATTTTTGTTAGGCTAATAATTCTAATCTCAAATTAATTTTATTTTAAAAACATGGAATTGTTTTCCAAAAGTAGACATTTGTTTATTGATTAGTATTACACTTTCATCGTATTTCAATCTTTTTTGTCATCATAGATACGTTAAAAATTCGAGTAATTATGGAATATGAGTACCATCATGGCAGCAAGGCGGCACAAGCGGCACCCAACATCAACGACATTTACGGAGCTAACACTACAAACCAACGCACCATCTGTTATTGGTATATTCGCTTCCGTTCTGGGAATTGCGAATTGCTGAATAATGAACCTCGCGGTCGTCCGAAGTCTTTGGTCGACAATGACGAATTAAATGCGATTGTGGAAGCTGATGATACACATTCTACGGCTGAATTAGCAGCAGCTTTCGACGTTAGTGTCAAAACAATATTAGTCTATTTGCGTCAAATTGGCAAGGTAAAAATGCTTGACAAATGGGTGCCCTACAAACTCAATGATCGCTAGCGCGAAGTACGCGTCGAGACGTGCCTTGCTCTGCTCAAAAGACACACAAATGAAGGAATTTTGAACCGCATTGTTACCTGCGATGAAAGATGGATTCTGTCTGATAATCGCAAGCGCTCAGCAAGTTGGTTGGTTTCTGGTTCAGCACCTAAACAATGCCCTAAACGAAAACTTACCCCTAGAAAAGTGATGGTCACTGTTTGGTGGTCTAGCGCCGGTGTGATTTATCACAGCTTCTTACCAAACGTGGTGAGCATTACTGCAGATGTGTACTGTGAAGAACTGAACACAATGATGGAGAAGCTGGCACATCTCCAACCAGCATTGATCAATCGATTCTCTCCGCTGCTCCCGCACGACAACGTGCAACCTCATACTGCACAGCAGACGGTCTCTACGTTGCAAGAACTGGGGTTGAAAGTTCTCCGTCATCCGCCCTACTCACCAGACCTTGCGCCTACAAACTACTACTTTTTCCAGAATTTGGATAACTCCTTGCCGGGAAAAAAATTCAATACCCGAGAGGCAGTACAAAATGTCTTTGAAGAACTAGTTGCCTCCCGTCCAGCTGATTTCTTTAAGATGGGCATCAATAAATTGCCACAACGTTGGCAAAGATGCATTGATTGCATGGGTGATTACTTCGCTTAATACAAATAAAAAATACATGAAAAAAAATCCTTTAGATTTTTTCATACAAGACGGCAATTTCATAGTAAAGACCTAATATAAACAAACATTTTGAAAATTGTATATTATTCCTTAATGTTAGATAATGATTATTTTGTGAAATATATATTTTTAATAGTTAATCACAAGGAATTAATTGAAATCGGCAAAAAATCATTTATCGCCAATATATGTTAGTTAGTTTTTATCTTAATTGGACCCGGTAGGTGATGCTGCGAACGAGTTCTAGGCTTATTTTAAAATATTTCTTACATACCAACTGGGTATATGTTTGACTGAGTCCCAGTATAGTTTGGACTCACAATTGGAAATGGTAGATGTCACTGCAATCGGATTTAAGGTTTATTAAGAATTTTTGCGTTTAAAAATACAATTGAAACCAGTAATAACCGATTTGGTGCAAAGTTGCACGAGTCAGCTAGTGTAATATAAAAGTGTTGCTATTATAAACATTTTGAAGACACGGTTATTGGAATATTAATATCCGTAAAAGGCAATATTGGAGTGAAGGGATTTACTTTTTTTTTTATATCAAAGGAAGGCAAACGAACTGGTGGGTCACGTGATGTTAAGTGATCACCACCGTCCATAGACACTAGCGACATCAGGGACGTCGCAAGTGCGTTGCCAACCTCTATATGGGAGAAGGGGGAGGGGAAGGAAAGGGAAAGAAGGAAAGAGGAAGGGACGTGGGTCTCCGGCTCTCTCACTGACCGAACGAAACACAACAATGCAAGCACTGTTATTTCACGTCGGTTATCTGTGAGAGGGGTGGTACTACCCCGGAGGAGCTGACCCATTGATTCTGAAACCCAAAATTGCTTCAGCGGGGCTCTACCACCTACATTACAATAATTTTTCTTTCGTCCGGATTCAGATCGGCATTGAAGTTAGAAGCTGTGTACTTGATTTGTACAAGAATGTTTGGCGCGAAATCCAAACTGCTCGGGTGGTATTAAACTACGATCTGTAAGTGTAACCTGGGGACGGTTCAGATGGAGCCGTTCGTAAAGTTTACCTAAGGTATCTAACAGACTAATGGGGCGATAGCTAGCGGAAAGCGAACTTTCTTGCCGGGCTTGTGAATACCTATCACTACGGCCTTTTTCTAGACAGCTGGAAAGTGACCCTGGGACATGTCCGCATTGAAGATGCAGACCAATAAGAAGAAGGAGCTTCAGAACCTCGTTCCTGATTCCATCGGGACCTGGGGACTTCCTAGGCTTGAGACGCTTCATAGCGGCTGAAACTTCATCGAAAGTGATCGAGGTTCGGGTATCCACCGGAGGAGACGCGAGTACATGCTCCGCAGCTGATTCGATTAACTCAATATTGAAAGGATCAGTGTTATCGAACGCGGGAGGCAACCCGGGGCCTCTATCGAGAAGAGGCATTGGAGTGACCGTGTCTGACTTAAAAGTTCGCGCGAGGGTCTAGAAGGACAGGTGAGACGGCTGGAGATCCTCCAGAAGTCTGTCCCACCTGTCACCCCGGATGTCAGAAATACGAGACTTGACGTACGTATTTGTAATTTTTGTTATTGTATTTTATTCACAAAATTCGTGGATGGTAAACTGAAATGCACAACTAATAGATGGGGCATTTCACGTCAAGCGGACGACAAAAAAAAAATGAGGTCGTGAATTTTGTTTATACTCTGGTCAGCTAACTTCTAGTAAACGTGGATGTGTACACAATTTTTTTTCGTATGATGCTTTATTAGCGAGTTATGAGCTTTTAAAAATTTACTAAAAATCAAGTCGTGAATTTTTGGATGCTTATTATCTGATCAATTAATTTGTAAAAAAATCGAAAATAGCATGTTAGTGCATAAACCCAATTGCTTAGAAGTGTTCATAGCTATGTGTATGTACTCTAGATGTTCTACGCCTTAAACTATTAGCGATCACGTTTTAATTTTTTTGGTGAAAAATGAGTATATTTCAAGCTTTAATTCAAAGTAAAAAATTTTTTTTTAAGTGTGGAAGTAACATCGATTTGAAATGTTCACTTCTGGTTTATATACGTACAAAAATTCAAATTTAGAATCAAACAAAAAATAAAAAACTTCAACTTTTCGACTATACGACACAATACTTTTTCGATTATTTTTACAAATGCATTGATACAGATATCTTATCAATAAACAAACATTCAAAAATACATGACTTAATTCTTAGTAAATTTTTAAAACTCATAACATAACTCAGCAATAAAGCATCATACAAAAAAAAATGTGTGAACATATACACGTCTATAACTGACCAGAGTATAAACAAAATTCACCACCTCCTTTTCTTTTGGTTGTCCGCTTGACGTGAAATGCCCCAGATATAGGTTTTATGGAATAAATAGGTTATAAAATCATTTAAGTTTTTTTAAATACAAAATAATATAACAATTTTAAATCTTTCTAATATTTTATTTTCATTATTACTAAACCATTAATTCCATCAATATAATGAAATAAATATGCAGATAATAATTTATTATTTCATTTATTTCAAAACATATATTGCTAGTTTGTAGTACCTATGTTAATAAACATTTAAACTCATTACTGGTATCCACCACTGTCTAGTTTTAATTTCATAATACAAATTCTTCCGAGTCAAATATATATAATTTCTTGCATGTCTATAGAGCACTGCTGGCCAGCAACAGGTTTCAGTTTAATTTTCTAGGCAACTGCAGATATAAGCGATCTTGGAAGTCTATTTAAACCTGGGTAATATTGAAATATATGATTTAAACATGATTTTTCATTATTTTATTTATTACTAGCTGACCCGTGCAACTTTGTCTGCTTCAAATCGGTTATCACCGGTTTCAGTTGTATTTCTAACAGCGAAAACTTATAATAAACCTAAAACCCGATTGCAGCCACACCTACGGTTTCCAGTTGTGAATCCAAACTGGGATTCAAAAGGGACTCACTCAAACATATACCCAGACGATGTGTCAGAAATCTTTTAAAATAAACGGGTTCTACCGTTCGTAGCATCACCTGCCTGGTTTAATTAAGATAAAAACTAACCTACATACATTGGCGGTAATGCAAAAAAAGCTTGAGGGGCCTATGGACTTCCGGTCGGAACGAAGTTCTTTCCCTATTTTGTTGACGTTTACAGTCAATATATTTACCTTATAAAATATCAGTTGAGAGAGTTAAATTGTAAATTAAACGATACAATATATTTATGGAATAAATAATAATAAATTAAACACTGAATGATCTGGGATAATCAAGTTAATAAAAGTTAGTATATCAATAGGCAAGCCTTGAGTTTGTTTGCTATTGAAATGAAAATCTTAGGTATGTATATATTATATACTCACTCTCTCTTTTTCTCTGTCACGACACCTAATCTGAACATATACTCTGGACATGCACCATACGTAAAAATAAAATTAAATAAACATATCTATCATTTACATTATCATAAATATCTTCTACTTGTATCAAAACTTTTTTGCAAACCATTCTATTGACGAAAAACATAAATATAACCATCGTATGGACGCGTCAACTGTCACTAGCCTGTAACTATTCGTCTAAGAGCCAGCAACGGTTTCGAGTGCGCATTTTATTTAGCCAGCTTTTATATATCTTTATGTTCTTCCAAACAACGTGCGGGCTACCCGGCTGTCGGTTAAGGTAGCGTTTGTTTATGCATATCGCACCTTTATAGACCAAAATTTTGATTTTTAAATAACTTTACGATGTTTTCTTCCCTAACTTTGAAACGCTATTAAAACATGGAATTATTATTGTCAGACATTTTTGTTATTGACAATAATGTGCCTCATGCTATTTTTTGGAAATAATAAGAAAAGTAATTTCAAACCATGTTGGGATAACCCTTATTTTATCATTATTTTATTTAGTCATAAATAAGTACAAATCTAATCTTCCAGACAATTTATTCAATTATTTATTCAATAGTAAGACCGATTTATTGCTACTGGCTGTGGGGGATGTGATACGTAAAAATAGGTGCTGGTTCAGCGGGAGGATATATGGACTCACCTATCTTGATGCAGGTTTGGATTCCTTAGTCATCTCACTCGCGTCGTTATTATGATTACATATCACTTAAGTTCATAGAAGTTCATTTGAAGTTCACAGAACTATTGGAGACTCCAGATTTTTATAGCGATTATTGCGTTGTTGCGTTTTGCGTCACGACCACGGCCCCGTTCGAGCGATAATTTCACTTTGAATTTTTGAGAGGAGGGGAATAGAGGAAGATGGACGGAAAAGACGCTTGTTCGTTCGGAAACTCACTCAACACGTAGTGCGCGTCAACGGGATGTAATAAATTCATGTTTTAATAGCGTTTAAAAGTTATTTAAAAAAATGTATTTCTAAAATCATTAATAAATTAAAAATTTTACCTTTAAAGGTTTGATTCAAATCAAAAAACACAACGTTAATCGGCTACGAGGTCCCCTGAATTCTAACTGGAAGGGCATAAAGGAAGATATATTAAAGATTCAGCTTTTCTAAAATTCTAATTCTTCCTACATTGCTCGCTCTTGTACTAAGGTGTCGAAAAAAAGTCTAGTTACATTAACTACATATGTGTTTCTCTCGTTATTCTGGAGAATTCTTTGCGTTTTATAGGACAAAAAGTATCCTAAATGTAACCTTGTAATATTAGTTATCCCTGTGTCAAGTTTCGTCAAAATTGGTTCAGTACTTTCAGAGTAATACATATTTAGATTATAGACTTTAATCCGTTATCCTGAATAACCCAGTTGCGTTTTTTGGGACAAAAAGTATCTTAGATGTAATCTTGTAATATTAGTTATTACTGTGTCATAATTGGTTCAGTACTTTCAGAGTGATACGTGTTCACAGGGACAGACAGACAGACAGACAAAAATTGTAAAAAAAAACATTTTTGGCTTCCATATCAATAACATAGTCTACCATAATTATAATAAAAAAAATAATGTACAGATTTAGCCTGTTTACAGTTTTATTATAGTACTAGCTGACCCGTGCAACTTCGTCTGCACCAAATTGGTTATCACTGGTTTCAATTGTATTTTTAAAAGCGATAAAATTGAATAAAAATGATACCCGATTGCAGGCACAATTACCGTTTCCAATTGTGAACCCACTATCCCCGGTCTCACTCAAACATATACCCAGATTATATGTGATTTTTGATGTAAAACATCTATAGGCGCACCCTAAACTT
>JACEII010000277.1:178-45326 GCA_014332785.1 Antheraea mylitta | reverse complement strand
GAGGGGGAGCAGCTAGCGTGTGCCCAGCTGCCTCTCTATAGGTAGGAGCCCGGCGGCAACCTTCCGCCGGGTGGACCGTTGGGGCGGCTATTCAAGGGGAATAGCATAGAACGATCCCTTGCCGCCCCAACATCACGGTCTGTCGGTACACCGTGGGGTTTTAGTCCGTGCGAGTCGGACATATCCCACTCTCTCCCCCGGGAGGGTGGGTATCCATAAGGGATTTCCCCACGTAAAAAAAAAAAAAAATGGTCAGTGCTTGGATGGGTGACCGCCTGGAGATATTGCATGATGTTAGCTTTTTACGGGTCAAATTAATCTTCAGTAATTTTTTTAATGTATAGGTATATGTATTTTTTATATTTTTAAATTAGGTGTAATATAATATTTTTATAATATTACGGAATTGGTTTTTTTTAATCTTACTAATATACATATACACTGGCCAAAGTCTGACCTACGTACATCCAAAAATTACTCGATAGATTTCAATTACATGTTTTTATTTTTAAAAGAGAGGAGGCTTATTTTCTGCATTAGGTCGAGAAGAACTGCCAGTGATGATGATGATGAAGATTATGGTTTTTTGTGACGTTACATTTCCGAAGCTACAGGTTATAATACGAACTTTGCACTATTGTCGAAGTACTCAAAAACATCTGCAACTCTATCCGTATAAACATAACATTCAAATTGCTTTGTCGAACACTCGTCGTACCAGTATTACACGGCATGCACAAAGGGCGCCCTTTGACATACCGCCAAACACACCGCGCTTGCACCTTTCACTGATTTCTTTGTTACTATTTAATTAGACAATTGACTGTCACGGATTAAACTACGCATTTTTAACGCTATTTATAAATTATGAAACACCCTTCGCAGTTGTGAATGTAACCAGTGTTTTAATTTAAAATATGCCGGACAGCGATAATTTCGGAACTGAAAGTATGCACCCTTCTACAAAGAAAGTAAAATCACACTATGACATATATCTTGATAATGCTATATCTAATACTTTTATAACCTACTTCAGTTATCATCGACCAATTCTCACAGTATTAACCAGCTATTCTAAATTTAAAACCCTTGCGTTTTATGGGACAAAAAGTATCCTGGATGTAGCCTTGTAATATCAGTTGTCACTGTGTTAATTTTGGCTTCTATATGGATAACATAGTCTACCTTCATTAAAATTTCCAAAAAATATTGAATGTACAGATTTCGATTTGTTACAGTTTTAATAGTATAGATTAGTTATTAATAATTTTGTGGACGTTTTCGAAGCAGTTGAAATTTTTGAATAAAATTATTATGTAAGCGTAGCCTAGAGGTAAAGTTGGCGGCTCTATACTACTTTCATGATCGACGGGGAGACGGTTCGAACCCCGTCGTTTTTTTTGGTTATTTGTTTTTTTTTTTATGTAGCCTATATAACTTGAATTTTTAACTAATCTGTCTGCTGTAAATAGCACTAAGGAAAATTACCAAAATCCATTAAGAATCTCATGAACTACAATTTTTTTTCTTTCGTCCGTTATTCTGGAGAACTCCTTGCGTTTTATGGGACAAAGAGTATCCTGGATGTAGTCTTCTAATATTAGTTATCACTGTGTCAAATTTCGTTAAAATTGGTTCAGTACTTTCAGAGTAATTCGGGTTTATATTCTAGACTTTAATCCTTTATCCTGGAGAACCCTTGGCGTTTTATGAGACAAAAAGTATATTTGATGTAATCTCGTAATATTAGCTATCACTATGTCAAGTTTCGTCAAGATTGGTTCAGTAGTTTCAGAGTGATGCGTGTGCATAGGGACAGACAGACAGACAGACAGACAGACAGACAGACAGACAGACAGACAAAAATTGTAAAAAGATTATTTTTGGCTTCTATATCGATAACATAGCCTATCCTGATTAAAATTTTCAAAAAATATTTAATGTACAGATTTCGACTTGTTACAGTTTTATTATAGTATAGATAGATAGATATATTTCACCGTCAACTAATAATTGCCACTGGCTTTGAATGTACTAATAGTTACTTGTGTGTGTCACGCGGAGGGAGCCGCACTCGCGAAGTCCAACACGAGCTTGCCGCGAACCGAACCCGCTCTCAGTTGCTCGAACGCCTCCACCGCCTCCCACCAACCGAACGCGCGCTCCACGTACACGCCGAACTGCAACACACGACCCGCTCTCGCACTTTTTTTTTTAAACTGGTACGGCAAAATAACTGTACGGTACCTGATAAAAAGTACAGTACAGTCCATAAATAACTGTTAAATAACAACGGCAGTCATCGCTATCATGCCGACCTGCACATGTGCCTCTTCACGCCTCGTTTGAAGGACCCCATGTCATAAGAGGAAGGGAACACATTGGTTAGGAGGCTATTCCACATCTTTACAGTACAAAGATAAGAATAGTCGAACTTCTTCGTTCTTGCCGGGATGGTTGCTACTGTGAATCTGTGGAGACGCGTACCCGCCCGTATAGTTCTGTAGTGGAAAAGAGAAGATGGGATGAGGTTAAACAACTCTTCAGAACACTCGCCATGATACAGACTATAAAACACGCTCAGTTAGGCGATGTCTCTTCGCAAATGAAGCGGTTCAAGGTTGTTGGTTATGTCTGCATCATTCACAATACGGACAGCCTGTCGCTTCAGCCTGTCTAGAGCATCAAGGAGGTACTGGGCGGAACCATCCCAGAAATGCGAACAGTATTCCATACACGGCCTAACTTGTGCCTTATAGAGAAGGTATAGTTGGCCGGACGTGAAAAGCCGTCTCACTCTATTCAGGATATCCAATCTCTTAGATGTTGCAGAGATAACACTCCCAATGGAGTTTCTAAGGTTGAGGCCGATTCGGATGTTAATCCCTAGGATGCTTAGGCTGTCACGTTTTGCAAGCGCGTTGTTTTGAAGAGTGAGAAGAGGAGAAAAAGGGGATTTTTTACAAGAGAACACGCAAACCTGCGTTTTCTTGGCATTGAACTCAACCAAGTTACTTGTTCCGCATAGAGATACGAGTTCCAAGGACTGGTTGAGCTCACTGACAAGATCAGCCCGCATTCTCTCAGTTTCACCACGACTAGCCGTGGACCCGGTACAAAATCCACCATGAACCGTACTGTCGTCAGCATAACAATGAATACAACCAGAGGCTAACATATCACCAATATGTATCAGAAATAAGGTTGGTGAAAGTACAGAACCCTGAGGGACTCCTGCATTAACCGTCATGAACTGCGTGTTGTGCCCATCAACAAGGACACGTATTCTGCGTTCATGGAGAAAGCTGGAGATCCATTTACAGAGGTTGTCGTGGAGACCGTATGCCTCAAGTTTGGATAAGAGACCTTGATGCCAAACCCTATCAAATGCCTTTGCTATATCGAGCCTAATTGCCACGGCTTCGCCATGTTTATCAACTGTCTCTCCCCAGCGATGTAGAATGTGCGCTAAAAGATCACCCGTTGATCGTTTCTGACGAAAGCCATATTGGCGATCATTAATTAAGGAGTGATCTTCTAGGCACTGGATAAGTTGTATATCTATGATCCGTTCCAAGACTTTGCATAACACCGAGGTTACAGCGATTGGGCGATTGTTGTTGGGGTCTGAACGGTCCCCTTTTTTGGAAACTTGATGCAAATTGGTCTCCTTCCAAACATGGGGCACAACACCAGACAGATGGACATACGGTATAAACGTGTTAGAGTTAGGGACAACTCGGCTGCACATTTTTTGAGGACTACAGGTGGGATGCCATCAGGGCCACTTACTTTTCAAACGTCAAGTAAAAGCAGCTCCTTCCGCACATCACTTTGTCGAATACGAATTTCAGGCATTGTGAAATCGGTTTTTGGTATTACTGGGAGTAGGGTGCTGCGATCATCGAGTCGAGAATTAGCCGCGAAGATGTTGGCCAATAAGGTAGCTTTCTCGCGTGGGTCATAGGCAAGTGATCCATCTGTGTACTTCAGCGGTGGCAGTGACGATTGGCAAAAATTCACCTGTACCGATTTGGCCAACTTCCAGTAGGCTCGACTGTTAGTCGGATGATTTATTAGTTTCTGGCCAATATGGGTGACTCGCTGGATATCACCTCTAATGTAGGTTCTCTTACGGAACTTGGTGGCACTGTTATAAGCTGCCTTCAGGTTATTGATGTTGGGATCCTTCTTTGCGCGACCCCTGTGGTGTTTGTGGTTAATAGCATCAGCACACTCATGATTGAACCAGGGGCATGCGTACAGACTGCAGTCGATTTCAGACGATAGAATACTATGTTCCATCCCAACTCGAATCTCGTCAGCAATCCCTTTGGCAATCGCCGAAGGATTATTACGATCGAAGTAGTGTTGCCACCAGGGTATGGATGCAAAATAATCACACATTCCATTCCAATTTGCAAACGAGTAGTGCCAGACTTTGCGCTTAATTCTAACGCTGGGTATGGATGCAAAATAATCACGCATTCCATTCCAATCTGCAAACGAGTAGTGCCAGACTTTGCGCTTAATTCTAACGCTAGATGAAGGTAAAGCGCGTGGCACGGATGTCACAATCAGGCAGTGGTCCGATGTATCTAAAGGGGCAACAACTGACACATTATATCCAGTTGGATGGCTCGTCAGCATTAAGCCGAGTAGAGTGGGCGCATGACCGACAATGTCCGGGATCCGTGTGGGCTGGATAACCAATTCCTTTAGGTCATGACAAAGAGCAAATGCATGAGCTGTTCGTCCTGCATGATCAGTCTTGGAGGAACCCAAGTATGCGTTGAAGTCCCCCAAGACTACCACTTTCGCAGTTGGGAATTGCAAATGGACATCATTGCCTTGCTTGCCATTGCCTTGCTAAGATAGTCAAATAGCCGAGTAGTGTCATAATCCCCCTTATGGGATCGGTATAGGCACACGTAATTGCGGCTTTGAGTACCAAGGTCCATGTGTACCCAAAGGACAGAGAAAAAAGGGTCCTCCATGCAGCGCAAATGGCGACAACACACATCTGACCGAAGAAAGGCACATATCCCAGCTTTAGCCTGAAAATTTTCCTCAAGCAGATATCCGGGGTAGTGTAAATAAGAGGTATCGGCTGGACGGCGGATTTGTGTCTCCGTTAGGAAAAGAATGGCAGGCCGGACGATGTCGACGTGTTGGTGAACAGCATTAAGATTAGCATGAAGTCCACGGATGTTAGCGTTTAGTTAACTCCATGGAAAAAGCGATGTCAAATCAAATCAAAAATTCTTTATTCAGTTTAGGCCCTAATAAGGCGCTTATGAACGTCAAAAACTACCACCGATTCGGAAACAACCCAATCATCGAGAAGAACCGGCAAGAAACTCGATCTGATACATTTTTTTTACATACATTTAAATACATCATACAGCTTATAGTGGATGCACAGAGAGGAGTTAATTCCAGACATCACTATCGTTCACATACTGATTCACTCTATAATATCCTTTTGACACTAACACCCGTTTGACATGGCGCTTAAATTTGCAGTCCGGCAAATCGGTAACCTGTTTTGGGACTTTATTATAAAACCTAACACTGTTACCTAAGAAACTATTACTGGTTTTACTAAGTCTGAAACATGGGACGACCAGTTTATTACGGTTTCTAGTATTTACATTATGCCGGTTTTTTACTAAATTCAGTTTTCCAAAGTTTTTACGGACATACATTAAATTATCAAGAATGTATTGGGAGGGTAGAGTTAAGATACCGAATTCCTGGAATTTCGTTTTTAATGATTCGCGAAGTCCCATATTATATAAATTTGGTGTCTACCTCAGCAGCCGTACCCCACAGCAGAATACCGTAAGACATTATGCTATGGAAGTAAGTATGGAAGTAAGCGAAGTAGACTAACCTAGCAGTGGCAATATCTGTAAGCTGGCGAATTTTCCGTACTGCGAATGCAGCAGAACTTAATCTGCTCGCCATTGTTTTTATGTGAGGGCCCCATTGTAATTCGGAATCTAATGTAATTCCCAAGAATACAGTATTGTCAACTAACCCTACTAGATTCCCTTCGATCTTGATTCTACTATCAATCTGTCTAACATTGGGTAAAGTAAATCTTATACATTTCGTTTTATCTGCATTTAACAATAAATTATTCAACGCAAACCAATGACAAATTTCATTTAAAGTATTATTCAGATGCCCAACCTCTGAATCTATCCTTTTCACTTTAAATATTAGAGAAGTATCATCCGCAAAAAGCACCATGTCAGCAGAGTTGTTAACCACTAGCGGTAGATTGTTTATATATATTAAAAAAACAAGAACGGCCCTAAAATAGACCCCTGTGGTACACCAATTCGCGCAAATGATCCTAGTGAGGTTACCCCATGTATGTTAACTTTTTGACAGCGATCTTTTAAATAAGAGACTAGAAGGTCGAGAGAAGATCCACAAATACCATAGTGTTTTAATTTAAGAATAAGCGTACTATGGTCAACGCAATCAAATGCCTTAGATAAATCGCAGAACACACCAATTGCATCCTGCGAATCCTCCCAGGCTCCCAATATATGATTTATGAGCGTTTCACCAGCGTCAGTAGTAGATTTCGATTTTGTGAAACCAAACTGTCGACCATATAGAAACTTTTGCACTGTAAAATATTCTACCAATTGTTTAAGCATTATCTTTTCAAAAATTTTACTTATCGACGGAAGTACAGAAATAGGTCTATAATTTCCAAGACTACTTGTGCTACCTGATTTAAACAAAGGAACCACTTTGCTTACTTTCATTAGATTAGGGAAGGTTCCTTTTAATATACATTGATTAAATATATTAGCCAAATGTGGTGAAATAATGACGATTAAGGACTGTATTACTATTACCGACATTCCCCATATGTCTTCGGTGTGTTTTAAATTTAATTGTTTAAATGTCCTTATTATTTCACCTGCACTAATAGATGAGAATTTAAATTTTGAATTTGTAGTTATACTCATATTCTTTAAAAGAGCTGCGGCACCCTGAGCTGATGATGTTATACTCATGGTGGGGCTATGCACCGCTGTTTTACCTGCAATGTTCTATGTTGGTTAAATTATATATTAGGAAGAAAAGATTGAGACGTGAAGTTGGAGAAGCTTTCGTTGCTGTAAGAAGCAGGTTGAATCATCGGCATATGTTATAAGGCGATCAACTGATCAGCCGAACGGAAGGGCCCCCGTACCCAGGAATAGGCCGCCGGGACCACAAGTCCGGTCACCAGCCGGCACAACGATCCTACCCGAGATTATGCGTGGCATGGTGGGGTAGTCTCTCATGGTGGTTAGTCAAGGTTGAGCCCCTATACTATACCGTGGGCGGCTGATAAAACCGTTTCTACTGGTCTCCCTGGCCAGCCGATCAGTGTATCCCCCCAACAACGAACCCTAAAAGATCTTCGCAACTGATTCTACTACCACGAAATCCTCTCAGCAACTGGATACACAGGCTGATCCCGGAACGACACGCCTAAGATGTGTATGGTGGTCGCGATCCAGTCGGACACTAAAGTCGTGTCCTACCACCCGGCAAACCTCCTCCTCGCGCGTCCCCCACACCCCACACCCACCCGCTCACCTGTCCCCGCTCCGCCAGCCGCCGCAGCAGCTCTATGTCACCGGCGCACGGCACAAAGTACGCCCACCGCACCTGCGGCCGCCCCCCCGCGTCTCCCACCGCACCCCGCACCGCGCCCGCCCACTGCACGCCCAGCGACACCGCCGCCGCCGCGCCCCCCGCGCACACCCCGCGTGCGTCCGTCTCGCGCAGCAGCGGCGTCGTCAGCGTCACGTACCGCGAGTACCGCCAGCGCCGCGCCCCCGCCTCCGCGCCCCCCAGCCCCGCGCAGTCCATGATCACCTCGTACCTGTGTACACGCACGCACGCGCGTCACTCGCTACCGACACCCCGACACGCCCACACCTCCGCAAGCACTCGCGACACACTCACGGGCCCGCGTCTTCGAGCTGTCGCCCGTAGTCGACGGCGTGCCGGTCCAGCGTGGCGGTTGCCCCCAGCGCCCTCGCGGTCGCCTGCGCGTCTCCGGCGCACCCCACTACCACCTGTGTCCGAGGTCACTAACAACTAACAATCGTTTCTGAGACACTCACTGGATTCTTTTAACACTTGATATGATGATCTTTTACTAAGAATTTCTGCCGACCTCCACTCCCGAGTGCACGAGCAATTGCAATACGGCCTGCCCGACTCCACCCAAACCGAGCAACAGGACGCGAGTGCGCCGTGCCCTCTCCCCCGGCGGCAGTCCCGCCACTCGTAGCGCCGCGCACGCCGTCAGCGCCGCGTACAATGTTCCCCCCGCACTCATATCGTCCATAGTTCGCGGCGCCGGCCCTGCCTGGTAACAAAATTAATATAGACAGAGCATCGCCAGCAAACGAGCGTTCGTTCACGGTATAGAACTGTTCCTGACCCAAGAGTCGCGAACGACTACGAACTCGGCGTGTGAACCCTGCCGATGCGGTGGCACCACGCCCCACACGCGAGCGCCGCGCTGCAGTCGCGAGGCGGGGCCCGCGCGCTCCACTTCACCGACGAAGTCCCGGCCCACAACTAGCGGGAACTCAACACCCTCGCTGCCCTCGAGTGCTCGCAACAAGTTCAGTAGTCTCGTACCGTAACCTCCTACGCAAAGAGTGCGAGTGAGCACAGGGTTGGAGTGGTGATGGGAGGCGCTAACGGTGCTAACCCAGCATGGCGAGGTCGATGGGGTTGAGAGAGGCGGCGCGCACGCGCACGAGTACGTCGTCAGGCGCCAGCAGCGGCGGAACGCGGGCGTCGTCCAGTCGCAGCTCAGTGGCAGGACCGTATGCGTGTGCACGCCACGCCCGCATGCGTCCGCCGCCCACAGCTCTCACAGAACGCGCCAACATTTCCTGTAGCATAGCCACTTCACCTGTAATCAAAGGTTTTTATAATATACATACATAAATAAATTAAAAAATATATATACTACTGTTTCTTAGCTGCTAGTCACGACTTCCCCGACATAGTTCTGCTCATGCTCACCGCACTGTTAGCACCATTTCTATACAACATTTCTTGCTGAACATCACTGAACGTGTAGCGCTTATAGATCATAGTTCAAATCAAATCAAAGTCACTTTATTTAATTTAGGTCCTAAGAAGGCACTTATGAATGTCAAAACTACTACCGGTTCAGAAAACAAGCCAGTCGTTGAGAAGAACCGGCAAGAAACTCGATCTGATTTATTTTTTTAACAAATATATATTATTATTAGAATATATTAGGTACATATCAGAAACGTTTTTAATGAATGCACGAATATGAGTCAATTCCAGACATCACTTAGTTAACATATTAATCCACTCTATATATACTTTTAACACCAAAACCCGCTTGACATGGCTATTAAATTCACATTCCGGCAATTCGGTAATATCCTTTGGAACTTTGTTATAAAACCTCACACTATTTCCCAAAAAACTGTTACTGGTTTTACTAACTATAAAACATGGGACAACCAGTTTGTCACAGTTCCTAGTATTTCGATTATACCGGTTTGCTTACAAAATCCAGCTTTTCAAGGTTCTTACAGACATACATTCAATTATCAAGAATGTATTGGGAGGGCAAAGTAAAAATACCAAATTTCTTGAACTTAGTCTTTAAGGATTTGCGAGGTTCCATATTGTAAATTGCTCGAACTGCCCATTTTTGTAATAAAAAAATGGTGTCTACCTCAGCTGCTGTCTCCAACAACAGAATGTCATAAGACATTAAAATATGGAAGTAGGCGAAGTAGACTAACCTAGCAGTGGCAATATCATTTTGAGGAATTTATGTACTGCGAATGCAGCAGAACTTAATTTTCTTGCCAATATTTAATTCGAGGACCCCATTGTAATCTTGGATCTAGAGTGATACCCAAAAATAAACTAACCCTACAAAATTCCCTTCAATCTTGATGGTACTATTAACTCTGGAACATTAGGCAAAACAAATCTCATACATTTGTTTTACCTATATTTAGAACTAAGTTATTTAATGCAAATCAATGAGAAATTTCATTGAAAGTATTATTTACGTGCCCAATCTCTCGGTCTGTCCGTTTCACTTTAAATATAATTGAAGTATCGTCTGCAAAAAGCAAAATGTCAGCACAGTTATTGATCATTAACAGCAGATTATTTATGTATATTAAGAACAAGAACGGTCCTAGAATAGAGCCATGTGAGAAGCCAATTCTTGCAAAGGATCCTGCAGAGGTTACTCCTTGTATGCTAACTTTCTGTCAACAATCTTTTAAATAGAAGGTCTAGAAGGTCGAGAGAAGTTCCACAAATACGTAAGACGTGCGTTATACGGGACTCCAGGAATAAAAACGTATTACGTACGTAAATAATAAAAACCATAATCATATTACTTACAAACAATATAGGCACATTACATTATTTATCTTTCAATCATATTTTTCTTAGTTCTTTATAAAGTGTAAGTGCGCACTGTGGTATTTATATGATGGGTTAAGATTCCAAATATGTTACTGATGATAAACCTAATTTAATACATGTATATGTTACATGTTACTGTAAGTGGCGTGCATATTGTGCTTAATAATTGTTTTAAAGAGCATCTCTATAATTGTAAATGGTCTCACAATTTTATATTTTTTTAATACTATTTAAAAACAAAGCTTGCCAAGCTGCAGGTACAGCTAGTAGGAAATAAAAACTATAATCTGGTAAAATTATTGCATTCTTGCGAGGACAGTAAATGGGGCAAAGAGGTAAATGCCAGAGGAGCAACACAGGGAATACCAGGAAGACATTTCTTACCATATTATACTTAATCTGGCCATAAATACTGTTACAATAAAAATGTTAATTTTTTATTACATTTGAATTTGGAATCATCATTTTTATATGATTATTCATTGAGTTTTCTCATTTTGTCGCCAATACATAGTACAATATTTTGCGATATTAAAATGGAGTGGGGTGATATAGAGAACCGAATCCTGTAATTGCATTACACAAAGTAGGGATGGAGCCGAATTCAATATTTAAAACTCTCCATAGGCTTGGTATTAGTAAAATGTTTGTGTACCAGGTTATTAATAGGAGCAATAAGACCTCTTTTGTTTGTGACAAAAAAAAATGACTAGTGTTCCTACGAAAAAGGTGGTCAAAGCAGTAAGGGAAAGAATTCGTAGAAATCCAGTCCGTAAGCAAAATATTTTATCTCGGGAGATGAAGATAGCACCTAGAACTATTTCGTATATATAAAATATGACTTAGGACTTGCAACCTATAAGAGACGTACTGGTTCATTTTTTAAATACAAATAAAAAAAAAATAGGGTTGTAAAATCAAAACAACAACTGAAGCGGTATGCAAAGGGAGGATACAGAAAAATTTTGTTTACAGATGAGAAAATTTTTACAATTGAGCAACATTTTAACAAACAACATGACGTATTTATGCTGAAAGCTCTAAGGAAGCTTCACAATTAGTCGAGAGCAATGTGGGCACTATCGACTTCAGTGAGGTATTAGCTATGAAGGGAGTGAGTGAGCCATACTTTTGTGAGAAATGTACCAAACATTGGCACAAGTGTATTAGGATACTATTTTTGAGAAGGTAGTGGAGCCCCTTAACAATACCATGTTCAATAACCAAGAATGGCCCTTTCAGCAAGACTCGGCACCGGGTCCTTAAGCTCAGTCTACACAGTCTGTGTTGGAAACTAAGGTTTCGGACTTCATCAGACCTGAAGACTGGTCGTCTTCTACTTCCGATCATAAAGCGCTGGATTATGATTTTAGAGAGTACAGCTTGCTCTAAACATAATGATATTTGGAGTCCGTAAAACAATTTTCAAAAAATTTTCCCATGGAAAGAGTGCATACTTCTATTGATAACTGGCTTCAATGTTTAGGGGACTGTATTACAGCCAATAGAGACCACTTTGAATAAGTTTTTTTACATTATAAATTGTTTTATATTTATGTATTAAGCTAACACTCTGTAAAAGTAATAAATATTATTTGCAGTAGAAAATATTTGTCTTCTTTGTTTTAGTATTTATGGCAAGACTAGGTATATAGGATAGCTTGTCCACAATTGGACTTGGTGTCGTTATAATCTGGACCAGGTTTTTAAAGACTTTTCATATCTGAAAATATAATTAAACTGGTAAAATCCTATTTGGTGCATGACGAAGTTGCAGGGGTTAGCTAGTCTTATTACTAAAAATATCAAAAGAACATCACTAACTCCAACCAGAAAGTTTACATTTTCATAGTCAACTAACATTACTTACCTATCTCTGCACTCGGCTTGCTCCTTCCTCAAACTCAATAGGAAAAATGATTCAAAACTATTTCCTGAAACCATGTAACTTATAAATGATTACAAAAACATCTGTTCAAGCACCTGGGACCTCGCCAATAATTAAGAACTAATTATCAGGAATTCAGTAACTTAAATCTACCCTGCCAACAGATTGTTGATAATTTAATATATGTTCATAAAAACTTAGAAAACTGCATTTTGTAAAAGATCAGCATGATTTAAATACTACAAACTGTAACAGACTAGTTGTCCCATGTTTCAGACTTAGTAAAACCAGTAATACCTTTTAAGGTAAATAGTGTTAGGTTTTACAAGAAAGTCCATGTTACCAATTTGCCAGACTGTAAGTTTAAGCGCCATAGCATGCGGGCTTTGGTTTCAAAAGGATATATAGAGGGTATCGATATGTAAACGATGGTGATATCTGTAATTGACTCCTCTCTGTGAATCTAATAAAAACGATTGTAATGTATAATGTATCGGTGATATATATGTTAAAAAGCTGTACCCGATCGAGTTTCTTGCAGGTTCTTCTTAATGACTGGGTTGCTTTCCGAACCCGTGGTAGATTTGACTCCTTGTTAGCGCCTAAACGGAATAAAGTATCTTTGATTTGATTGAAAGAGGCAAAAAGTCGTCCTTTGAGGATTTATTATTGTATTCAAAATTCATAGATTTTAACGCAGACACGTTTAATGAACGGTTAAAAACGATTGGTTTAGACAACATACTTTATGTAATTGATCTTTAACTTTGCCCTTGGTCTCTTGTCGTGAATTACGATTGTTCCAATATCAGCTGTATACCCTAAAAAAACAATACTAGCTGCTTATGTTCTATAACTCCTAATAGTAGGACATACATATTACTATTACAACTTACTTGAAATGTCATAAGTTCCACAGTGAGAATAGGGATGATCGATAATCACCGATCTTGAATAAAAAATGACGTTTAACTGCAAAAAACCGATGTATTTATTTCGGTAACATTGACACATAGAACTTTTGAGAATAAAATATCGAAATGTCAATATATTCCTTAGAGACATCTAACGTTGCATGTACTAACTAGGGATTAGATAACTATCAAATTCAACTATTTTACACTAGATGATACTAATCAACGTTATCGAAGTAAGCCGTACGAATAATTATTTCTTTCCTAAGGGAAAAGGATATGCCCTTTTAAGCTTCAGAAAAGCTTATTTTCAAAGCTGGCCAACTCCTGTATCAGCAACTGAACAGGCAACATGAAAAAGCCGATTAAGTTAGTTTTTTACGGATAGATTTATTTGTAAGCAAAAACATGGATGTTTTGAGACATCGATGTTTTGCTATCGATTTTAACGTACATCGATACTTTTAAACCCAATGTTAATATAGATGATTTTGTAATATCTATCATCCCTTTTTTATCTTAGGAAACATTCGGAAAGTGTGTGCTGCGCGGAATCCGGTTCAACGCCGCACTGATGGCATACGGCGGTCGGCTGCCTGCGTACTATTCGGTACAGGTACCAACCGAAGCACCCATTCCCGGTCAGCACCTGCGCCAGGCGGAACGTCAGGGAGCCCCATCTCCGATTGCACCAATCCGGCAGGATCGGGCGGAAGGCATCGATAGTTCTACCGTACTGCGCATCCGCCAGGTCCTGCCTCCACCTCTCCATTCTCACCCCTCTCTCAATCCTTCTTCTCTCTTCTATTTCCCAGGGAAGAAAGGAGCTCCCCCATCTGTTTCTTACCTGCCGTATAATGATATACGCACCTCCGCCTCTAGCTCCGAGGGAAGGAAGCCGGCCAGCACCATGATCGCGCAGAGGACACCGTCCGGTAACCTCGTATCATCCTCAACGCCACAGTACGCTGCGCGGCTCGCAGCGTACGGATATTCGTGGCGTTGTGGGCGTCCACCCATAACTGTGCCCCGTAGGCGGTCATGAACCGCACGACTTCCATGTATTCCAGAGCACCGCTATTCACTATTCACTATTCACGCGCAAAGAATATATTTATAACGTCGGTGTTATCGAAAACACAACATCGATTTATCGATATTAGCGGCATCAAAACATCGATGTTTTCAGCTAAACATCGATGAATATCAATCACCCCTATGTTATTTACATTTTACAAATTAGAAAAACGAAATCCTTCGACTCACAGGATTGTGTCCATACTGTTACTCGTACAAGTAGTTTGATTCGTGTAGAAAGACCTGTGCGACCCGAATAAACGTTCCCAGATAATGTGTCGGTGTAGTAGAGATGAGTGCCGGGTTAACCAGGCCTAAAGTGAGCTCTGAACAACTAGATTTGTTACTATCGTTTATGGAAGATCATCCAGATTTCGCGGCAGGCAAACAATCAATTTACTCTCGATTCAGCGCGAGCAAACTTTGGCGACTGCTGGCCGAAAGACTAAACGCCGCGGCTGCAGATAGCGGTGGTGCTAGGAAGTCACCTGACAAGTGGTGTCGTGTATGTACCCACTTAGGGTTCCTTAGTTCAATTTCTTTATGCCGCTAATCTTCTCCTTTGTTCGTAGTATTGGGCGGACATAAAATACAAAGCTCGTAAAAAGGCGGCTGCGGCTGGCGCCCTCGGCGATCTCACGGGCACCGAAGAGAGAGTACAAAGTATTTTTAACAGCGGGCAACGCGATTGCGAAACAGGTTTTTATTCTATTTTACTTTTTTCATTTACCGTGACGTACAAAATCAACATTAGTATTATAGACTAATAATACATAAATAACATTAGCATAGGAATTTCACATTATATTAATTATTTTAGATATCATTTAGCAATTTCATTACAATCTTAAATTCACAAGTATAAGTTTAGCCATTTATGGTGTCATATTATGCTTTTATAGTGAAGTTATTGCTCAAAATCTGTGTTATTGAAGGCTGGATAGTGTGATGATTTCTATTTTTGTAATTACCTTTAATGATTTAATATGGTTTTTATAAACTAAAATGTTTAAGTAGATTTCAACATCTACTTCCAGTACTGCTACAACACATCCAAGATTCAACCGGTACATTAACTCTTAAGTGAATAGTTAACAGGCTTGTGACAGTTGGCATGATGATCATAACTATTTTTATATTTGTATCTTTCTTTAATTACCACGGAGTGTGAAAAGTTTTAATACAAGTAGAAAATAGTTATGGTAAAGTAAGTGGTAGAGATGATTACGGTAGATGATGCTACAAACAGGTTCTAGATTTATTTTCAAAGATTTCACAAGTACCATCAGGGTATAGTTTGAGTAAGTCACTTGATAGTTTACATTTACAATTGGAAACCATAGGCGAAACTTCAATTTTCGAGTGTAAAAACGCAGTTGAAACCGCTGATAACTGATTTGACGCAGAAGTAGTTGTACGAGTCAGCTAGTTCAATATATTATTATATAAATTTAACATTTTGAAGCTGTCTCAATATTATACATACACTATATTAGGTTTTAATGAATTATGATTCAAGTAGATATTTGCTTATTACAATAAGTAATAAGATTGTAGCAATATATTGGCAGTAAAGAATTTTCTCATGGAAAGAGTGTTGCTTCTATTGATAACTGGCCTCAACGCTTAAACGATTGTATTGCAGCCAATGGAGACCACTTCGAGTAATCTTTTTATATTTTAAATTGTTTTATATTTATTTATTAAACTAACACACTGTATAAGTAATAAATGTTATTTGCAATAGATAATTTTTTTTTTCTTTGTTTCTGTGTTTATAGCAAGACTATTGTGTAGGTATTGTACATGTTATAATACCGTTATTGTAAACAAAATACATACATAATAAATACATAATTTGTAATAAACAATGTTTTCCATATAAGACATAAGTTTTCGAAGTGCCCATTCACTTCGATAACTTCTTTTAATAATAACAAATACCTATAAACAAGAAAAAGAAAACAACGATTATAGTAATAAAATGTAATTACCAACAACAAACCTATTTGACTGTACTACAATCAATAATGACAGGACACATTCGTTAATAATATCATCTGTCTTCATTTGATACCTAAACGTGTTCTGTGCAATGGCTTCAGAGTGATTAAAAAATTTGATGTGGACTATTCACATAACCTCTCTATACAAAAAATAAAGACGTTTCTTAGCTTACTATTACACTAATAAATACTGTATTCTTATTTCGATTTATTTTTTGTGTCCTAGTAACTGTGTGAAATAGTTGGAATTATTGTTTAGAAATAATATAGGGCAAATAAAACACAGACATGAATCACTAGTCAGTGAAGTATGAGAGTATTATGGTATGACTTTCAGGCGGGAAGACGCGGCGAGCGAGCAACTCGGACGAGGAGCGCAAGCCGCAGCTCGAGGACGACATGCGGTCCGAGGAGTCCGGCGCCGCCCTCGGGACCGATCCCTCGCGACTCTCCACCGAGGAGCTGCTCGCCGAGGCCGCCATGCGCTCCGCCCTCGCCGCAGAGAAACAGGCCGAGGCCGTCGCGCAAGCCGTCGACCTGCTGCGCGACCTCCTCGCGCTCCTCCGCCACCAACACGCGCCCCCCCCGCCTCCGCCGCCCGCACCCCACGCGCTCGACCACCACCACCACCATCACCGCCTCTAGGGGTGGCGCGGGAGGCCCACGCGCGCGCACACGTCCGCGTAGACCGCGTCGGCGCGGAGGCGAGCGCGCGCCGCCCCTGCGCGCAGCACGTCGCGCAGCAGCCGCGGCCGCCGCAGCAGCTCGTGGGCGCGGTCCCGGACGGGGCGCAGCGCGTCGCAGAGGGCGGCGGCGACGTGCCGCTTGTAGAGCGCGGTGGTGAGCCCCTCGGCCTCCTGCACGGCCTGCTCGGGCAGCTTGTCGGCGGCGAGACAGTGCAGCAGCACGAGATTAGAGACGCCTGCGCGCCTCTCGGGCTCGAACGTCACCTGCACCGCAATATACCTCGCAGCTAATCATATTGTTTTATTTCTTCTTCTCGATGGTTGCATATCTTATTCTATCTTTGTTATCTATATATTAATACGTGAAACAAAATCTTTGTACCTCTTTTTAACATATTTCCCGTCAACGGGTGAACTTGAAATTTGGCATAGTAAAAGTTTATATGACGGAGAAGTACAGAAAGCTGTTTATTTCATATAAAATGCATTAAAAGTACATTACATTAAATAAAATATACACTACTCACACTACTGCTTGAATTTTACACAACATATACACACATGTAAATTAAAAAGAAATTTAGACAGAACCGTCAATAACGACTTCCAAAAAGGTTGCAAAGGAGGTTGCTATGCTCGACTATATGTTTATTTTAACTCTTTCGTTCCAATTACCATTTTCCATCCTACATTCAACAATGATATTGTAACATATAACTATTATTGTAATGTTAATTATTTTTTATGGTGAACTCACTTCAAATGATGATTTAATAAAAAAATGAGCCAAAAATACTTTGTATAACCAAAATAAGAATTTTGTTGCTAAAAGTAATCCGTGACTTAGACCTCCGAGGTTACAGTGTTGCAATTCAACCTCATATAGCAACAAAAAAGAATTTATTTGCAAAAGCTAATGGTAGTATTAAAACATCTTTGTCTTGGATTCACCATTTGATTATATTGTGCATCCATCGCTTTTCCAATCGATGATACTGGGCATATCACTATTTCTTATAATGAACATACTACATTTAATTCAATATCACCAAGAAATACCACCCACCCATGGTGTAGTGTAAAATTAATTGAAAATTGTGTCATGGGTTGCGATAAATTTCTTTATTTTCGTAAAGTTATGTTTGGTTAAAATTTGAGCTTTACCACGTGGTTTTTGTTTCAAATTTATAATTAATTTCAATATTCATTTACATAAAGATATTTTTTAAATGTTTATATAGTTAGAGATCATGGCAAATAACTGAGTGGCCATGATGAAAGTCTTTGATTATAGAAGTATACCCTTTGACAAAAGAACCCTAATAAAGGTAAAACTTTAAAAAATCAATGAACTATGGTCGAATGTCGACCACTGGGTGCCCCCTAGTTAAATAAAATACAATAGAAAAGTCTTAGGGGCAATAAAATCTACCCTGACATAAGCACTACGAATGGAATGTGTAGACCCTCCATGGTACTTGCCCAGACAATATATCCTGACCTGTTTCTTGTTCAGCTTTATTACAATCCAAACCATACACTAATTTGCCGCTTAAAAAACATTTTACAGATATTTGAATTCATTCTGTAAGATCGCTGAGCTGTATCCTTAAATCTTTCTTAAAATATCAGAATCATATACCCCATTTTTAAATCTTCTATAAACCTTTTATATTGCACTATTTAGATCTCACCTTTAGGCAGACTATAATATTGAACTTGGCTGTAACTAGAGACAATAATCAAGCTAAGAGTATTTTTAATAGCATACTATTTAGTGACTGGCATAGCTGGAACCCTATTTATACTGATGCATCTAAACTGTCTAGTTCTGGCAATGTGGGCGATACCTATATAAAGGATTATCCTTAACTGTAGATGTCCCACTCTTACATCTGTTTTTACTGTAGAAGCAACTGCCATCTTCGAATTTCTATTTCTTAATCGATATGTATCTAAGTTTGCTTTATATGCATATTTGTGGGAAACATACAATAACTCAGTTTGAACACAAATTAATTATATTCGTTTTCGAATTACATTTTTTAATCGGTCTCCTTGTTTATGACACTGTTTGCCACAGACAACGCACACTCTGTATTTACATGACATTGGCAGAACACACGATGCCAAAAATTAAAGAAGAAGATGCATTTCTTGCAACCACACACAAAATACAAAGAAGAATTCAGCAGCAACACTCTACATATTCCTTTTAGAAAATATGTGTCAAAGCACCACATGAGCCCCAATGAGATTCTTAAAATAATGTACAGACAAGCTTTCTAAGCTGAAGTGTGCATTATCATTTTAGCCCCTGTTTATATCGTTTTACTATAAGGCCGTTGATGCACGAAACCAGAAGATGTACTTATTTTAAGTTTCTGGAAACATTTATCGCGTAATATGAATAAAATGCTGAGCAGTTCTTTTACGCAGTGCGGAATTGTGCTAAGGAAATGTATTTTCAAAAATTGCTCATTATAATAAGAGCACTCGTTATAAGGCTTACAGATTGTCCAAATGTTTTGTTCGGGTACTAACCTGAGGTGTAAAATCTGTGACTGCTTTTTTTATTTTGGCACCGATGACATCATCTGGATCACTGAGCAAGATCCGTGACTTTGGATCTGCATCAGACTTGGACATTTTCTTGGTAGGATCTCGTAGACTCCGTAATCGATCACTGCCATCTTCTGCAGATCACCATATTAGATAGTTACGTATAGATGCAAAATAAGATTAGAAAGTGGGAACAGATGAGAGGACAGCTACCGGAGATGAGAGCGACGGGCGTGGGGAAGGCCGGCCCGTAGCGGTGGCGGAAGGTGCGCACGAGCTGCGACGCGACCTGCAGGTGTTGCAGCTGGTCCGAGCCGACCGGGACGTGAGTGCCGCGGTACACGAGCACGTCTGCCGCCTGTACATACACACAGACCGGTACTACTCGGTACCGACTCCACTACTGCTAGCCCATTGCATACTCTCAAGCTCTCACCTGTAACACTGGGTATAGCAGTAACCCGAGTGGAACTTCTTTCATTTTAGCTGACTTCTCCTTGTACTGTGGCAAATGTGCGAGGCGCGCTTGTGTAGCCAGGCATGTTAGCAGCCAACACAACTCTGTGTGCCGAGGTACTGATGACTGTCTGAATAATATGCAACGCTCGGGGTCCACTCCGCTAGCCAACAAGTATGCTGTTAGCTCAAGTGTGTTCTGTTCCAGTGTTTGTGGATTCTGTATACAATTCAATAACATTTCATTGCAACTATAAGTCATAATATTTTGGAAGACTAAAATATAATTCACATTCCCATAATACTCATAATTGTTAAAAATTTCCTGAATATTTTATTTCATTTATTTCATAGAAGAGGAACAGCATGAGTACTGATATGTCTATATCACACAGAGAGTCCAAATATATGGATCTATGATCACTATATATTAAAGATTGGTCCATAGCCAGACATCAGCCAGTTGTCGAGTCAGTTTTTAAAACTATGTACAGAATTAGCAGATTTTAGTACCACTCTACAGCTGACAAAGTTGTGTGTCATACAATATCAATATAACATTTCAATTTAAAAACTCACACATTATATCTCACCTCATCTATACATTCTGGCTCTCTACATATAGATGGGGTATAAGGGGTGTCGAGTAACATCTTAAGACTTGAGACACCCAAGCCAACCTCACCTGCACGTGGTGCACCCTGCTGATCAACGAACGAGGCATTGGCGATAGCGGGGTGGTAGGGTTTTACAGCCTGACTGGGTCGCAACCACCATGTATATGGCGTAAAAACGCCCATCATAGTGATTCGCTTCTACGGGTCGCGTTTCGGGATCAGCCTGTGCATATCCAGTACCGGGTGACTTTCGGCATTATGGTCGGCATGACAGCGGCGACCAGCGATGGATAATCTGTCTCTAGGTGGTTGTCGATGTTTTTGGATTGTACTATGCTTAACATCAGGCATAGTACAGTCACTATATCGTGCTTCAAAAAAAAAAAAGACTCATATACAATTACTTGACAAAATGTTCAATTTATATTTTACTTATTTCAATGTAATAGGTCTTTACCTATGAAATTGCCATTCTGCAGTACTGGCCCTTTCAAATCAAAATAATTTTTGTTTGGCTAAGAATTCTAATTTCAAATTAATTTTATTTTAAAAACTTGGAATTCTTTTTCCAACAGTAGTCATTCGTTTATTGATTAGTGTTACATTTTCATCGCATTGCAATCATTTGTCATCATGGATACGTTAATAATTCGAGTAATTATGGAATATGAGTACCGGTGTGGCAGCAATGCGGCACAAGCGGCACGCAACATGAACAACGTTTACGGAGCTAACACCACAAACCAATGCACTGCCTGTTGGTTTGCTCCCTTCCATTCTGGTAATTTTGACCTAAAAATGAACTTCGCGATCGTCTTCGGACTTTGGTCGACAATGACAAATTAAAGGAGATTGTGGAAGCTGATGATACACAATCTGCGTTTGAATTGGCAGCGGCTTTCGACGTTATTGGTCCATTTGCGTCAAATTGGCAAGTTAAAATAACTTGACAAATGGGTGCCCCAAGAACTCAATGAACGCCAGCACGAAGTACGCATCGAGACGTGCCTTGCACTGTTCAACAGACACGCAAATGAAGGAATTTTGAACCGCATTGTTACCTGCGATGAAAAATGGATTCTGTTTCATAACCGCAAGCACTCAGCAAGTTGGTTGGATCCTGGTTCAGCACCTAAACAATGCCCTAAATGAAAACTTACCCCTAGAAAAGTGATGGTCACTGTTTGGTGGTCTAGCGCCGGTGTGATTCATTACAGTCTACCTACACCGTGGATTACATCCACTATAAAACTGATGTGCAGGTTACGTGACAAAGCTCGTGATAAATATCGACACACAAAACTCGATATCCACAAAGATTATTATCTTCAACTGAAACGGCAGGTTGTGCAATCCTTACATAATGAAAAGAAGGCCTACTTCAATAAGTATATCAATGAAAGCATTAAGAACTCCCGAGCCTTATGGAAAAACTTAAAATCACACGTATATCCATCTAGCCAGGTATGTGTGCTTCCAGACCATCTATGTGACCCCGACGGTATAAATAATGCTTTCTTAGATGTTCCTGGAAATCAGAATGTAACTATTTCACAGTTGACCTTTTACGAGTTTAACAGTTATGGTGCATCATGTTTCTCACTAAGGACAGTCGAAGAGCATACTGTTCTTAGTATAATGAAAAGCATTAAGACAAATGCTCAGGGAATTGATAATATCTCGAAGGACATGATTATGTTCACACTTCCGCAAACCTTAAAAACCATAACCAGTGTCATAAACTTATCAATCAATATGCACACGTTTCCTGACTTATGGCGCTGTGCAATCATTAGACCGATACCAAAAATTAGCAATCCTCAAAATTTCAAAGAATTGCGACCTATAAGTATCCTTCCGTGCTTGTCCAAAATACTGGAACGGGTGGTATATTTACAGATGATTGAATATCTGGAAACCAACAATATTCTACCGGATCTCCAGTCAGAATTTAGACAAGGCCGTGGTACTGCCACTGCCTTATTAGATGTGGTAGGCAATATCTTAGAGGCACGGGATCGAGGTGAAGGGACTATCCTTATATTGCTTGATTACTCAAGAGCGTTTGACACTATAAATGTAAATTTATTACTATCTAAGTTACATTATTATGGATTTCAACATGACACAATTAAATGGTTCCATAGCTACCTAACCAATCGTTCGCAATACGTTGAAATACAAGTAGATGATGGCTCTACTTCCTCTCCCCAACCAGTAACTCGGGGTATTCCTCAGGGATCCATACTTGGCCCCTTATTGTATATTATATACAGTGCAGACATTACTCGTTGCCTACTTAATTGTAAGTACCACATGTATGCGTATGATATCCAATTATATATGTCGTTCAAACAAGATGAACTGAGGTCTTCAATCGACAAAATTAACGAAGAGCTTTCCAGGGTAATTTCATGGTCAGAGGGCAACACTCTGGTTCTTAATCAAGTTCAATACCCGAGAGGCAGTACAAAGTGCCTTTGAAGAATTTGTTGCCCCCCCCTCCAGCTGATTTCTTTAAGAAGGGCATCAATAAACTGCCCCTGCGTTGGCAAAGATGCATTGATTACATGGGTGATTACTTCGATTAATATAAATAAAAAATACAAGGAAAAAAATTGTTTAAATTTTTTCATACAAAACAGCAATTTCATATGTCAAGACATAATATTTATTTACTACTAGCCTCTGCCCATGACTTTGTTAGCATAGAATAGTTAGTGTAGACTAAAGCTAACGCTCAGTGGAAGCTCTCAAGAGAAAAAAGACGATTTTGAATTATTCTCCTGTCTTTGCATGATGATATATATAACTTTCTTTGATAAATAAGCTATATAACATTGAAAGAATTTTTCAAATTGGACCAGTGGTTCCTGAGATTATCCCCTACAATGGTCACAAACTCACAACGTCATAACCTCACAGATTCACAGATTTTACCTCTTTATAATATTAGTATAGATATAGATTTACATTTTCTTCAAATAAAATTTTTGGTTATTAATTAATTTACACTATGAATTTAAAACCAAAAATATTCAATTTCTTTTTAACTTCAATGCCACCACTTCCCTATAATACATCTGGCCATTAAAGGAATACAAACAACAAGAAATGGTAATGGTTTCTCAAACAAATTGTTGTAGTACACACACACACATACTGTGGTTGGTGTACGCCTGTATTGATACATGTGTGTATAGAACACTTTTAACCAATCAAAGTGTTCACTTCATCATTGTTTCTTTGTACTATAACTCAACGAAAGGAGTTAACTTTATCATTAAATTAGATTTACTTTAAAACACCATGAATATTTATCATACACATTACATAATTAAGAGTTGTTAACAAAATTTCCATTGTATTTTTTTCTAAAGAAGTATTTATGTGAAACTGAACCTTTAGTAAATTAGAAGAGTAAGTAGCTACACCTGGTGTGTTGTGAGTGAGTGGAGGTCCGCGATGAAGAGTGTGAGGTCTTCCCCTTGATTTTGTAACTGCACGCAGCGTCGCACCGCGCCAAAGTAGTTGCCAACATGCAAGGCGCCCGTCGGTTGCAGGCCGCTCACAACTCGCCGTGGCCATGTCGCCACCTCGTTTCCGCCAACTCCACCGGTGCTCACATCGTTTAAGTTACCCAATTCCTGCATGCGTACACTTGTTTGTAATTCGCCTAGTGAAAATCATTTCTCAATACAACTCACCGCAGTATTAACTTACCAAATCTCTAGTTACGCACCTTGGTACAGAACTTTCGGCCAATGCAGCCCTGATGAATTTTTTTTAAACATTTAGGGCAATGAATTATGAATCTTTTTATGGAAATCATTGTAGTTTGTTGATCACTAATAAATATTTATTTTCTATACGAAAGCAAATAGAGACTTCGTAAACGGTGTAATTGTGGTTATCATAACCATAACCTTCTTCTTTTTCTTGTTTTGGCTCCGCAGTAGAGATGTGTAACACTGCGCTGCGCCGCGCAACTGCGCCCACTCAGTTCACTGCGCTGGATGTGTTAACTCACTTTTTCAAAATGAGTTGGCGCACAGCGCAGGGCCGCGAAATTCGAATATAATTTTTATAAACAGCGACTCTGTGAAATGTAAAGTATCTTTATTTTCTAGATTTGAATATACTTTTTCTTCTCGATCTTTAAGCTATGGCACCGTGTGTAAACAATACACAATTCCACCAATGTCATGTAGACACAGAATGAGCGCTGTCTGTGGCAGATAGTGTTATAAACGAAGGAAAATGAAATTCTAAAACAAAGGTATTTAATTTGTATTCAGACCGAGTTATTGTCTGTTTCTCATAAATATACAAATAGCCAACCTGAGATACATATCGATTAAAAAATAGACAATCTGATTAAAGTTCGATTTTGTTAATTTTAATAAATAATGACGTGTAAAATAAAAGGGTTATTATTCACTAAAGACACGTAAGGTTAGTAGGTCGGAGAATATAAGGAAGGAAGACATCAAAAGCAAAGAATCTGTTTCTCGAACATGATCTAGAGAATCGTCGCCTAGGCCCTATTCGCAGAGAGAATGGTCCCTAATCCTTAATTTAACAAATGCACTGGTGTACAAGTATGACCTAGACAAAGACAACAGATCAAGGAAGTAACGGCCTTACTTTGACATGGGTACTTAAAAAATCATGGGTTTTTGGGGAACTTCATTTTGGATAGAATCGTAAGATTTATCTTTATATTTTCTGGAAATATTCCAATCCTTTTGCAATACTTCTAATAATCTAGTTTTAGCTAGAGAACATAGATATTTTGTATATTGTCTATAATAATTCAAGGAACCAGATTGGACTGCATTCTTTGCGCAAGAATCCACTGATTCATTCCCAGAGATACCATGGCATGGCATGGCATGGAATCCAAGCAGTGTTTTGGCCATAAGGTTTTATTTTGACAGGGTCCGAGTTGACAACTGTGTGTAAAACAAATGATGGAATATGCTTAGTACGGTAAAGTTGTGAAGACCCATCAGGCCAATAGTGTAGTCAGTTTGAAAAAAAAAAAAAATGGTTGCCTGTAAAGTCGGTATACGGGCGAAAGTTTTACGTGACAACGACTTTGAGTGGTAAAATAATTTTAATGTGAATATTCATTCGTATAGTAGTCTCTCTCGCTCTTAGGCGGGCTAACCATGCCCGAGTGGAAGGGACGCGTGCCTCTCACTCGCTCTCATTGTGAGCGCATAACGTGAGCGGAGCGTAACGCAGTTTCTTGAAGTGTCACCCGGCAAACCAATTTATAAGACGTTGTCACGTCAAAAGAATATGTTTACGTTCGGAAATCAAAACGAATGAACTATAATCGATTCTGTGGGGACTAGTTGAAAGAAAAACATGGTTGATTTATTTTAATTTGTTATTGTGTTTACTGTACAACAGTGTTGTTATTATGTGTTATGTTATGTTAAAGTGAAGTGAAGTAACAAAGGCAAAAATTCATTGAAATACAACATTTATGGGTATGCCATACACACAATAACACACAATATTTGAATGAACACAGTCAATCATCACCGATATTATTCATTCTTTTATTCACTAGATAAGCGAACAATGAGCCAACGCAGTTTGTGCTAAGTACCTGTGAGGACGGCGTGCAGATGGCGCGCATTGCGTTGCTTATTCGGCTTGCTCTCATTTTAATGTTATTTTGCCATGGCGCAATTTTGAGTTAGCGCAATGAGCCAGCGCAGTTCACTGCGCCTGAGTTACTGAGTTAGCGCAAACATTTTTACTGAGTTACCCATGTCTAGTCCGCAATAGCATTTGCCAGTGTCAATGTTTTCTTTCAATGGATAATACAATAATATTACAAGCGTCGTGTGAATAAATTTCAGTATTCTAACAAGATGGTGGATCCCTTGTTAGAACCTTCCTGGGAGTTTTTGTGGCATCTCAGAATTTCATGCTTCGTCGTATTATTTTCCATTTACTTTACTTGTGCACAATAAACTAACTATATTACGTAAAACACCACCAAATTTACAAAATATAGAGTCAAATAACACAAGATTATGAATAAAATATAAAATCCACTACATGACAGACTAAGATCCCGCCAAAAAAAACCTATCAAAAACCTTAAAATACATTTCTTATCTCTTGTTCACAGACTACTATACGTATTTCTTGTTATTATCTCGATGCACAGACTACCTGTACGACTAATAGTCTGTGGCACAGACTACTAAGAACTCCACTAGGAGAATTATAATTCTATGACTAAGAGTACCGGAGTTTTTGGCGGGATCTTGGGATGTCATGTATATTTTATCCAGAATCTTGTGTTATTTGGCTGTATATTTTGTAATATTGGTGGTGTTTTACGAAATATAGTTTAGTTATTGTGCACAAGTGAAGTGGGCCGAAAATAATACCACGGAGCATGGATTCTGGCTTACCACAAAAACTCACAGGAAAGTTCTAACAAGACGACCACCATCTTGTTAGTTCATTGAAATTATATCAAAAAAATATAAATAAATAATATTATTCATATAAATATATTATTATTGGTATTTCTGTCTTTATTACACTTATAATAACCCTTACTCACTTGACAATGGCAGTAACTGTCTACTAGAAGACTGGTTACCAAAAATAAAATAGAAAAAGACTCAGGGCACCATGGACATAATATACTAAAATCTTTCCTTATTACGGATAGTACTCTATGAATAAGTCCAAGTTCACAGACTTACTAGGATATATGATAATTTATTTGGATTCAGTTATAAAAAGGGATGAACGATATATCGATTGTTGAAAATCCAAACGTATCCGATACATCCCTTTATAAAAATATGTTTCGTCTTTTATAGCGCTTTGTGTTAAAACCCCGCTTATTGACCATGTATCGCTCCTTACAAACGATATATTACCATATGTAGCGCAAGATAAGTATTCTTTGCTCACTCAATTCCTCTAGATAGATACCACTGATACTTATGGTCGAATCCGTTAGCGATATCAATCTACTTTGTTTTACATTCGCTTTTCAAGTTTGATGTATTTCAAAAATCTATAATTATACTTAAAGTAAGAATACTGTAGGTGGTAGAGCCCCGCTGAAGCTCTTTTTTGGTTTCAGCATGAATGGGTCGGCCCCTCCGGGGTAGTACCACCCCTCTCACAGATAACTGACGTGAAATAACAGTCTTGCATTATTGTGTTTCGTTCGGTCAGGGAGAGAGCCGGAGGCCCACGTCCCTTCCTCTTTCCTTCCCCTCCCCCTTCTCCCATATACAGACTGACAACGCACTTGCGACGTCCCTGATGTCACTAGTGTCTATGGACGGTGGTGATCACTTAACATCACGTGACTCACCAGTTCGTTTGCCTTAACTAATCGATATACTTTGTATATGTGATTTAAAAAATCCGTATTACTTCAGGGCAAGGAATTTACTTGCGTCAGGCATGTAGTATCGATAATAGTTCATATTACTAAATTCCCCAATAATAAATGAATATAATAATTGTCAATCAACTACACGCCATTCATATTTTCTGACTCATATTTCTTTGGTATGTTACAAGATGATATTGTTGAGGGTAAATTTTTAGATTAATGTGGAAGTTACCGCCACCGACGCTATGCCGCAACTTAAATTATGAAAGTAAAGTGCTACCAGCGTTCGGTTGCAGAATCGGTTCTCTCAGGAAGAAATCTGTACAGTTCGTTGACAAAAAAAACATACGTGATACCCACAAACTATTAGAGGATACTACGTATGTGATACCGTTCGCATTATAAATTATAATACTGTATGAATAAAATAGATTCGAATATGTGCTACTTCTAATTACTAAAAGCCCAAAGTATTTTTTTTTAAGTTTACAGTTGTTTCTTATATTTATTACATATAGAAAATTAATATTTCGAATATTTATTTTTTACATTAACGCCAAAGAAGTATAACTTTCTTATTTCATTCATCCGTGTTGAATAAATAAACAGCATTAAACCCACATGCGCTTTGGTAGCTCGTTGTATTCAAGAGTATGAAGTTTGTTACTATGGTAACTGTTGATTTGAGGCACAAAGTACCTTTATACATAACCTAAAGTATATAATTTGTTACTTTATGTTATATTATGGAGTATTTAGAATTCATATGAAACACTTAGAGATATTTGAAATTTAAAGACTGGCTTATTTTATTATTATTTTATCGCGTGGCAGTCGATCAGTTTTAGCAACAGTGAATTATAGAGCTTCTGCTGATTCATCTCAAAATAATAACCAAGTGTGCCGGATTCTTGGCTCAGATGAGATGATACAGTCTCCACGATTATAGCATCAGGCCAATAGAAGGATTAAAAAAAGTATTTAACCGAAGGCGCCATGAATAGGTACGTAATATTGCAACAGCTTGGCGACGGAACGTACGGTTCAGTGGTGTTGGCGCAGAGACGGGACACTGGCGAGAAAGTGGCAATCAAACGTATGAAACGAAAATACTACTCTTGGGATGAGGCTATGAATTTGCGCGAGGTCAAGTCACTGAAGAAGCTCAACCACGCCAATATAGTTAAACTGCGCGAAGTGATCCGCGAGAACGATACGCTGTACTTCGTATTCGAGTACATGCGTGGTAACCTATACCAACTTATTCGCGACGCTGAGCGGCCATTCCCTGAACCCGTGCTGCGTAACGTAATATATCAGGTGCTACAAGGGCTCGCACACATGCACCGCCACGGATTTTTTCATCGCGATCTCAAACCTGAGAACCTGCTGTGCTGTGGACCGGACCTCGTAAAAATTGCTGACCTCGGGCTCGCACGGGAGGTTCGGTCTCGACCACCCTACACCGATTACGTGTCTACTCGTTGGTACCGTGCACCTGAGGTACTATTGCACGACACGCGCTACGGCCCACCTATCGACCTTTGGGCGCTGGGCTGTATCTCCGCCGAGCTCTACACCTGCCGACCGCTTTTCCCCGGCAACTCTGAGATAGATCAGTTGCACAGAGTGTGCGCCGCTCTCGGCACGCCTGATCGACATCGTTGGCCTGAGGGCTATGCTTTGGCCGATGCGCTACGTTTCCGTTTCCCCGGGAATGCGGGCGTACCCCTGGCGCGACTAGTGCCGACCGCGTCGCCGCCCGCTCTCGCGCTGCTCTCTGCGTTGCTGCAGTACCCGCCGCGAGATCGCCCCACTGCGCCTCAAGCGTTGCGGTCAGTTCTGTTGTTTGGCTCGCCGCGTGGCTATAACCATTCAACTCAGAATAAAATGTTTATTTTTCTAGGTTTCCCTATTTTGCTGTCGGAGTGGGACTCGTCATGCCGCCGCCTGCATCTCGGGCAAGAAGGTCGAGGTTGTTTTCATCCTTGTTTATCCTTCAGCCATGATAACAGTTTATACTTGTGAATATTATTTACAGGAGTAGGATTCATGGCGAAATGGAAAGTACTAGGAGTCCGGCAGCGCCGCATCAGCCTCACTTTGCAGTTACAAAGGTTCACGATCGTTTTGCAGACATTCTTGGGTACGAATAGGTTTATTCTAATAATATACATCTAAAAGCGGTCAGATTTTTACAACAACGTTGGATAGAGGTGAGGTGGTTCATGATGGTGGAGAACGAGAGAGCGAAGCATTGGGGACGAAACCGAAAGCGGCTGGTGGAGCGGTGGCGGCGTACCTTGGCGCTGCGCGGTACGTGGCTGGTGCAAAGATCGACACGTCGTTGTTCCGAGCACTGCCGCTGGGAACACACCGCGGTTAGTTTGCCTTAATAAGTAGCGAGCACTAAGTAGCTGCTATGACAACGTTTCACTTTACATTCCGTTAAATTGCGGTATTTATAGATTCATAAAACTGACCACGATAATATATATAAGTAACTTAAATTACACAAAATGGTACAAAAGAATGCTTAGATACTTAACAGTTTTCAATCAAAACAAAAAGCTAAGATAGGAAAAAAATGAGCCGTCACGGAATGTTTGGCAGATGTGAAACATCGAAGTTATTTGCAAAAGAACAGATTACTGAGATTACATCAGTAATAAGCTATGGCATAATGAATAGATATACAATTACGAATTTGTTCCATAAAATACTGACTGTTTATTTATTTTACTATATAAATATTCATTCTTAATAAATACAAATATTCAACTAAGCGCAGGCGCGGTGTTCGCAGTCATTTATCAAAGGGCGCTAGGTCGTGGATGCGTGCCGCGTAACACAGGTAGGATGAGTGGCCAATAAAACAATTTGAATCTCTTTTTTTTCTATGTCATGTCATGGAGGCAAACGAACAGACGGGTCACCTGATGTTAAGTGATCACCGCCGTCTATAGACAGTTGCAATACCAGGAGAGTCGCAAGTGCGCTGCCAGCGTGTGTTTGGGGGAAGGGAAGTGAGGGGCGAGCGTAGGGGAGGTGGGCGTCCGGCACTCTCACTGACTGAACGAAATGCAACAATTCAGGCACTGTTACTTCGCGTCGATTTTCTGTGAGAGGGTGGTACTACCCCGGGTGAGCTGACCCGCTGACCCATTAATGCTAAAACCAATAATAGCTTCAGCGTGGCTCTACCACCTACATCTTATTTTTATATAAATAGGGTTGCAAATGTGTTTGCATATAGTACTTAATTAATAGTGCAGTTTTTTAGTTGAAGCAAGGGTCTAAAAACTAATAAATATAAGATTTTTTATTGTTTCTATGTTTGACCTTAATATCATCTGATGTTGTATGTACCAACACTAGGTTTACCTAGAGTGCACTGGTTTTGTACGGCCAGCTGCTGGAACAATTTCTCAACTCGAAACAGGCATTAAACAAAACCAAAAAATCTTACCACTATGCAACATGATGTATATTAAATCGTTTTGAAATGATATTTTAGAAAGTACTATTGCAGCTGGTGAAGGTACAATGTAGGTTAGTCAAAGTCAGTGTAGCCTAGTTTCAATTATTAAGGAAAAAGCGTTAGTCGGTGAAGCTGTAAAGGCCTTGCAAGGCCAATAACGTAGTCAGTTCGAAAAAAAAGAAGGATAAAACGCATTAGAAATAACAAACGGGCTTCTAACCTTATTCTTTCTGGGGTTATGTAATTGTCTTGAGTGAGGCCGAGGGATCCTCTCCTGGATCGACACTTTAGCTAAGAGTGAGTGTCCCCAGAATGTTACTTAAATCATCTGTCAGACATACAGAAGCCTATGGAGGAAGAAATATTAATTTCATTAAATGCTTTTATGTATAATATTTATTACTGGGTCATATTTAGAACTGGGTGCCTTAGAGGACTAATTATTGTTATGACATAGTTATTTAATCTAATGAAAATTAACATTTTGCATACCATATTTGACATTTTTAGTTTATTGTCATATAAAAGCAATCCTTGTAATTTTTAAAACATGTTGTTGGTATTTAATACTTTGTGTAATAAAACAAATATAACAAAACCAGACTAATGTTTAAAGAAATCCATAGTATTCCAGTTTTAATAACACTAATGATTGCAGAAAAACATCCTCGTTTATAATTTGTAAGCAAAGAAATTATACACATATTCAATTTATTAAAATACACATCATCAAGTTATGACACATTAAAAATGTAATATATCTTTTTAAACTGATTGGTCACCAATTTCTTTTTTTTTTTTATTGTACAATGAATTATTCACTAGCCCTAATAATATCTATTATGTAAGTTTGTGTTTAAATAAATGTATAATAGTTTTGCTTTATACTGTTTGTGGGCAAGTTAAATTGTAAATATAATTTGTAGTATTTGCCCTATAAATAGTTACAGTAAGGAATAATGATCCTTGACAGCTTTTGTACAATCAGTTGTAGATGCATTGTGCCTGTACATCTTTTTAAATTACCTATAGTGATCTTTCAATGAAGGTTTATGTTGAAAGTGATCCTAATAATTTCTGTGTCAAAGATACATGCGCTGTTCTAATGAGATTTCATATTGTCTATATCATGTTTCAGAGGCAACAACTGTGGGTAGTGGAGCCACACGTGTTGATTGGGCTGCCAAGTACCTGCGTTGAGGACCCTGTTCATACATGTGCTTTCTGCTCCAAAGCTATAACTCTTGCCTGCAGATAGATGTAAATAAATGTATTATAACTTCAAATTGTATATTGTTTTTCTTATATAGTTAATTGATAAGATGATATTGAATTTTCATTAAGATTTTTGTGAAGATTACTTGTCAGAGTGTAGCAGCATGACAACAAAACTCTTTTGTAAAATCATCTCAACCTAAATATGATTCAACAAGACTGAAACACAGATCACTTCATAAAATATAATTATTTACACATATATCTATATAAAATCTGTTATTAATCAACAAGCAGAAAGATCAACACTAAAAATCACTCATATCCAATGTATGGTTTGGTGTCGAGCCCATGAGAAACATGTGTTGCAGGCAAAGACCAGTTTAACATCCGACAAGCTGCTGTTCGTTTTGGTGATGCTGTTGAAATATTTACAGAGACACCCTTGATGATGTGATCTTGACCACATAGTGATCGAGCCACATCTGGGTCTAAGAATGTGACAAAACTAAATGCACGGAAAGGTCTTGGTACAAACACATCTGTCACTTGTCCAAATTCTGCAAAATAGTCACGAAGGTCCTCTGCTGAGAGAGCTTCTGTGCAACGACCTACAAATACTTTGCGATGTGCAGATGCTGGTCCTCCCTTTCCATTTGGAATGCGTACGTCGCACCACCGGCCGTCAATCATGTGTCTTCGCCCGAGTGCATCCAACTGAGCTTCATACTCCGCGAATTTTATGAATCCGAAACCTTTTGAGAGACCCGTCCGAGGATCACGCTTCACTTGCACCATCAACAACTCTCCAAAGGCAGTGAAATATTCTCGCACCTTATCCTCAGCCGTACGCCACGGCAATCCGAGCACGATTAGGTCTGAGCATCGCGGATAAAACGAGGGTTCGAGCCGCGGGAAAGCGCACCAGTATCGGTGCGCGGACCAGCCCTCCGCTGGAGCCGACAGCCGCTCCTCCACGAGCCGCACGCCGCGCAACCGTCCGCCAGCTTCCAAGCGGTACTTGAGCCCGCTCGCGCCCGCAAACTGAGCGCCAACTGTCGACAGCAGTAATGAGCCGTCCTCCTCCGTAGGCAGCTCGATTGGCTCTTCGTGTTCACTTTCGCTTACTAACACGTACTCAGTCATCTCGTTCAGCTGCGCGCCCGCGGTCCCGGCTCGCGCGCCCTCATTGCGTTCACATATTCGTCCGGAATCCCTCGTCTACCTTAGCTTTGCAAACTTGACTTACGATATCTTTCAGTTACGAAGTAGTTTCCTGCGACACGTTCGACAAGGAGTATCCTAGACCACAGATCACTATTACCTGTTGTCTTATGCTTAATGTTCACTCGATTACTCAGTTTGATAAAAATAAAACGTGAAGTACGACTATATTATTCTTGGACCTAGACTTGTGACGTATGACGATTGACGTGACCACAGTTAGTCAGCTTTGGCTGTAACCAATGCCAACACGCCCGCAACGTGTAAAGTCGAAACAGCGCTATGTAACAGAAAGCAATAGAAATATTATTGTAATTCACAGGGAGAATAGTCGTATGTAGTGTTTATAAAATTTTGTAAAAACGACTTTATAAATTTAAGAATATGGTATATAGTAATTATTGTATTAAAAAGAGATACAATCCTGAGACATGAATACCGTGAACAACGCCGGTATTGGCCGGTAATTTGTTTACAAGTCATTCTGATTCTGAAGTTTTCATTTCAGGTTGCTTTATATATTGATGGATTTTGAAATAGTCATTTATTTTTCTATTCGTGCCGCCCGTATCGTTTAGTGTTGTGAAATCTTATTCTGTTCGAAACTGTTTTTCTTTCCTATTAATAATCTGAGATAGAGACTCAAGTGCGAAAGTGACGCTTTGTTTTTTAATATTAGTAATTTGAGATAAGACGCCATTATAGCATTTATACTTTTGTTTACAATTTCGAATACATATCTTCATTTATAACCATGAGACCAAGAATAAAAAAATGTGCAAAATGTGGAATAACGTCTAGGCAAGACCCATTTTTAACTTTTCACAAGTTTCCTCGTGCTTCGGAACGTGGATCTCTCAGGTAAATAAATATAGACGCAATTAAAATTATTCATATCTATATTCCTTAGCAAACCTCTGTAACCTAATATCTGTATGGCTTATAAGTATTCCATAGAAAATGTTCGTTGATTCTTGTATGGATGATCATAAATAAAATTGCAACAAACATCACTGTTAATAACTCTTGGTATGAATTAGGTGTAATGTTATAGGTATGTGTATATAACAATTAACATTATTGATTTATATTTTAGGCTTAGAGTCTGGGCAAAATTTTGTTTTCCTGATGCTCAGATTTCTAAAGAATTATTGAAAAAGATGCATTATCTTTACACTATATGTGAAAAACATTTTGATGGTTCAGCTTACACAAGCAGTGATAGAAGTAGATTGAATTCATTTGGAATTCCTACAGAAGCTCAACATATTTTATGTGAATTACGAGATGAGGCTGATACAATGGAAGTGGGTATTTTAGTTCATTTTACATATTATAAGATTATTACTAATTTTAAAGCCACAAGATAAGGCTGATACAATGAAAGTGGGTATTTTAGTTCATTTTATATATTATAAGATTTTTATTAATTTTAAAGCTTATAACTTTTCACTAACTTTCAAGATTTATCTAAAAATGTTAATTTTCATTATTACTTAACAATTCATAATAGTGTTATTGGAGGGAATACATATTATTTAATATTCAGTGTATTATAATGTAAACACATTACAGTATCCAGAGACTTCATCTGAATGTGTAGCCAGTACATCTCAAATTTCACAGGATGTGGATATGACTAAGGTAAGCATTTAAATTTTTAAAAGCTTTATTTGTCTGACGCTACTTTAAAACAAATAGTTATTATATTTTTAATAACAGTTTACATATACATTTTTATGTCACAATTTTAAAAGGGATGCAACTTTTATTCATTTTGCCAGGTTATTCCTGTATAGGATATTGATTTTTCAGCCACTTAAATGATGATATTTAATAAATTCTTTACTGTTGTGCTCCATCTATATTTAATTAACTATATTAATTCAATTAACTCCATACTTAATTAACTATTCTAATTCATGTCGGTAGCGTTATTGGTTTCCTTAACAGATTAAGATTACTTTAACAGATAAGATTTACTTTGCATTTCAGTATTTCTATTATAAAAGTAGTAGTAGTAGTCTAGGTTTTGTTGTAAGTAATATCTACCTGACTTTAAAAGTCATGTGAAAATCAATTTTACCAATAGATCCACATAAACAGACATATTTGTTTTTCAAATTTTGCTAATATTGAAATAACCATAGGAGCTTAAAACATCTAAAATTTCCAAATAATGCATTATCTGAAAATGAATCATTCATTTTTACTTTTTTTTTTAATTCTGCAAAGTTCATATTTAAAATATTACAGCCAGAAAACGAAAGTTTGTTTATAATTATTATTATGTGATACTCATTATATAATTTATGGATATCTTGACAGAAAAAAGGAATCTTGAGTGATTTGGATATAAAAGATTGTTCAGAATTTACACCCAGAAAAAAGAAATTATATAAGAGATGCAGAAGAAATCTTTCAGAAATATACAGGCTTCGACAAAAAATACAAAATATAAAGAAATCTAAGAGGTCAACATTAGATAATTTAACTTCGAATGATTTTTTAAATAAAATGATTCATGACAAAATTAGTAGCTCGATGTGCTTACTATTACAAAGCCAGATGAGAAATGTCGATAGAAAATTACCAGGTAGAAGATGGACCCTAGAAGATAAAGTTTTGGCTTTGAGTATTTACAAAAAGTCGCCATCTTGCTACAGATTGTTGAATAGATTATTTTGTTTGCCCAGTATTAGTTCTCTTAAAAAAATACTAAATAGAATACCGATGGTGCCTGGATTAAATGACCAAGTGCTCGAAACTATAAGGGCAATTGTAAAGGATAGAGATATGGTTGAAAATTTATGTGTCTTAGCCTTTGACGAAATGTCAATAAGGAAAAATTTAACTTATAATTCAAAACTGGACCAGATAGATGGCTATCAAGATCATGGTAGTCAAGGACGAACACTACAAATAGCGAGTCATGCATTAACATTTATGGCTACTGGTGTTCGAAAAAACTGGAAACAACCGATTGCCTTTTATTTTTCTGGAGATAGTGTAACAGCGGATAGATTAGCTGTACTTATCAAGGAGGTAAAACATTGGATTTGTAAATGATAAATTAAATTTCTTTTAGATTGAGGTGGTTATACTTTCTTATTATTCATATGTATGTTTGTTTCTCATTTAGCATCTTTTTACCATTATCTCAGTTAAATATCATTCTTGGCACACTCTGGCACAGCATGTTTTCAATATCCACTATGTCATCTCAGTATATACACCTTTTATTAACATATTATTTTTCACACAATCCACCTATACCTTGTTCTGTCTTCCTCTATCTGTATATCCTATATAATATATTATTTACATTAATATGGTTCATTTTTTCCCCGTTTTATAATACTCAAAATCATAGTTCACTTAAGTATAATTAATATTCATGTTATATATATGTTCAATAGTTAATATGAAGAACACTATAGATATTTTTTCATAATAATCATTTTTACATGTGTTTTATATTTTATAGTAATAGTATTACTTAGGGGTTTTATCACCCACTCCATTTAATTACTTATTTTTGGCAAACATTGTGAAAATGTTTACTTATATTAAGTAAGTAAGTAAATTTTAATTTACTTTCAGGTCCTGAGCGCTTGTTTTTCTGTTGGGTTAGATGTTCTTGGGATAATCTGTGATTTGGATGGTGTTAATATACGGGCCATAAATGTATTAGGTTCAACCAGAGATCGACCGTATTTCGACCATGAAGGCCATGAAATTGTTACTATTTTAGATCCTCCCCACCTATTGAAATGCTTTAGAAATAACTTTCTGAAATACGACATAAAATTCACACAGGATGTTCGAATAAATGAAAAACCAATCTATGGTAAAATAATATATTATTTATTTACTACACCATAAGAGTAATGTTTAACTAGCAGACCCGCACAACTTAATCTCTGTCAAATAGAGTATTACCGGTTCTAATTGTATTTACAATCAACAAAAATAAAATAAGCCTATTATTACCCGATGGCAGCGACATATACCGAGGCCGATTTAGACATCCTATATTGTCCAGGTTGTACCAAATTAGCACACATATGCAAAATTTTATTTTTTTATTATATATCTATTATATAAAAAAAAATTATGACCTTTTACACAGTTTGCATAATTAAATTAAATACATTGCAGGTATAGCAAAATGGAGCCACATTAAAGAATTTTATATGAAGGACAAAGAGAATCCAAATTTTGTATTTGCTCCAGCACTAACCAAACAACACTTGGACCCAAATGGCAAACAAAAAATGAAAGTTCGTTTAGCTGCACAAGTGTTAAGTCATTCAGTTGCCGCTGGAATATTTGCTAAAATAGGCCAAAGTAAGTTTCAAATTACTCACTCTAAAGATTCAAATGAATATTACATGTTAAGCAAGCCAGATAACTTAAAGGCAATATTTTTATAATTTGTCTGTAGCATCTACCACAATCTTATCTGCATGTCATGTTAGTTATTAATAGCTGTTTCGGCGCAAAAAACGCTATTAAACTAAAGTAAAGTAAAAAAGTAAATTGGCTCACTGGGACTTAGTAGTACCTGGGAAGATTTTAGTTATTGAGTTCTCACGCTGGCAAGGGATGCGAAATCTCAAGTGCATAACCCTCTTCTCTTTCACTAATAACAAAAGGCCGGAGTCAAAAACTCTAGTTAAATTCAAGTAGCTATCTGAGATATATCGTGTTTTCTAATCTATCTATGACTGGTGTTTCAATAACAGTATTTCCTTAAGCTCAGATAAGGTCACAGATAGATAGGATCTTCTAACTCCAGTTAGGAACGTCCCTCAGATACGTTTTAAAATATTTAGTATCTTGTTTGAAATGAACATTATAGTATATTTATTATAAATATTTACTAAAATTAATAAAATCCGCTATAAACTATATTTTAAAATATTAACTATTGAAAAATAACATTTATTGAACAGTGTTTGCTCTTGCCATTTTATACTACTACTAAAAATTTGAAACGTAAAATAACAACGCTATTCTTGACTTGACCTAAAAAAAACTCGACATGATTTGCCGCTGTTTGTGCTTTTTCTAAGAATATAGTGTCTTAATATTGTTTACATTTACATATTATAAATATATAGGTTCAGATTCTGCAAATTCAATCTCGTAGTTTATTCAAGTATCAAAACTATAATCTTCAAATTCATCATCCATCGTCCGAGTCTCAATTAAATAAACCGGCTTCATACATTACAATATCACAAAACAAATCCATGGTGTTTTATTAAAATACATTATTTAAGAATCTTTCAATAATGCACTATCATCCAAAATCGGGCGATAGACGAAGATCAAACAAAGTATAATATGAACAAAGGAGAGTTAACCATAAAAATGTTTTGAAACGCTTTACTTTTTTTTTCTATGAACTTATACTACTGTAGTACTACTGTAGTACTACTACTACTACTACTGTAGTTTATAAGGAAAGATAGAATTCTTTATCTATCTGTGTTTATTGAAACACAGAAATGAGCCAATAGTTAGCTGAGGTGGTTGTTTTAACTGCCAGTTATAGATAGATAGGTTATTGGAACCGGCTGGGAGTGAGTGAAAACCACAAACACAGTCGAGCAGTTGCAGTTCAGCATTCGCATTCGGTGTATCGCCGGTCGTGGTTCAAAATACAACGCGTATAAATACTCAATATTCTATAACATACACAATAATGAGTCCCTGACAGACTCACAAAAATGTGCAATCCCTCACAGGTACATTAAAAGATAATGCACTCAAATTAACCGCCGGTATAATTCCAAATGGGGATACTTATCATATAATATGGGAAACTCTTGTTAATAAGTATCAATATACACGCGCGTTAGGTACGCATTATTTAAACAATATTCTTGATTTGAAAAGTTACACACACAGTGCCGCTAGCCTTGATTATTTTGTTGATAAATACGCTTCATTGGTTGCTGCATTAAAAACTTTAAATATTATGGATTTAAAAGATTTTATACTGTTGCGTTGTGCCCTACGCAAATTAGATGATCAAACAGTACAACCGTTTGAAATGTCTGTAAGAAACGAAAAAATTTCGTGTACATCAAAACTGATAAAATTCATCCAAGATCAGGTAAAGACTTTGGAAAGATTAAGTAATAACCCTCATAAGTTGCCCGTATCATCAGGGTCACGAAATATGCAGCGAACACAATTATAAATCATTCCTTTCAAACACTTTACATTCCTGTAACGAACCGAGCCGACACGACATACACTTGAGCCGACGCGACAGACACTTAACACAAAAAACTACTTCGCCCGCTACGAGCCTACGACATCGTTTGAAATGTCTGTAAGAAACGAACAAATTTCGTGTACATTAAAACTGATAAAAAATGTATCCAAGATCAGGTAAAGATTTTGGAAAGATCAAGTAATAACCCGCATAAGTTGCCCGTATCGTCAGGGTCACGAAATATGCAGCGAACACATAATTATAAATCATTCCTTTCAAACACTTTACATTCCTGTAACGAACGAATTTATCAAATAACAAAATGCTTGTGTAAATTGTTTAAGTCTGTCATATTCTGTAACAACGTGTATTTCGCATTTTAAATGTAAATAATGCAATAAATGCCATCATACTTTACTGTGTTTTAGCAAAACACCGTTTAATCAAATAATTACAAATAAAAATATTACTGCTACATATAAGCGAGTATCCGCACAAGTAAATACTCTCCGCGTATAATTTCACCACCGCCTCCCGTCTGCGGGTCCACTACCACGCGTCTCGATGACCCCCGTACTACGTTCTCACATAATCCCGAAATAAAATTTAATAATAATATTCTATTAGCAACCGCTCAAGTAAATGCTCCACATTTTGGAGGATTACGGGAATCTTATATCAAAAGAGTTAAAACGCATTTAAATAGAGATATAGGTGCACAAATTCTTACCTATATATCTTAATAAGTGTTTATACGCCTCCACCCCTTCGAACGTACACTCAAATCTAACTATTCAACCGCGTCTGGGCTATTTACACTCCTCAGGTTTCCTCACTAATAGCTGTGTGTTTTAAGTATATTTTACCTATATAAGGATATAGATTACAACATTTTAGTTCTAAAAACAGACTGAATTATTGCATTGAATGCAAATTAAACCGTATCGTATTATTACAGGTCCAAAACCTTATACTAAAACAATGTTTTCAATTCATAAACAACAAATATAAATGTCATATCTACAAATTTAATTTTATAATTATTTAAAGATAACATCATATCTCTAGTATTACTTAACATTCAGATGCATTTCTTTTCAGATGAACTATCCCCAGACGCCACCGGAACGGCAACAGTAATTTCAAATATGGATAAACTATTCGACTGTATGAATGGCAACACGGCTGACAGAAAAAGAGGCAAAATGTATTTAACAAATATATCCTCAACCAGCCCTCACTTAGAATTTTTTAGAAAAATGAAGTTGTTTTTCAGTGAAATGGAGTTTTTACAAGCAAAAACTAGGCCTCCATCTCTAGATGGCTGGTTGAGAACTTTAAATGCAATAGAGCGTTTTTTTTTACAACTTAAAAAATAATAATATTAAAACATTATCTGTTAGGAGGCTAAATCAAGATCCTCTTGAAAATTGTTTCGGGTGTATTAGAAGTTATTGTGGGTGTAATCCAAACCCTACATCAGTCCAGTTTATCTCAGCATTGAAAACCAGCATAATGACAAATTTAATTAACAATAATAAAAGCAGAAACTGTCTGGATGACAACAATGATATATTAAATAATTTCAAAATTTTTTTAAGTCAAAATATACCCCTGACTTCTTCTGTGGTTAGAACATTGGATGAATTTGTGGAAAATGCCGAATATACATTTACAAATATAGATATACCCCACTATTCAGGAGAAATGCAAGCATGTGCTTATGTTTGTGGATATATAGCAAAGAAAATGGCGATTAACTGTAATCAATGCAAACATATCATTCTTACGGATCCAAATACTGAGGTATTTCATTTATTTACCACATTCAAAGAATATGATGACATCAAAAGCAGTCTAAAATACATTCAACATAATTTTTGTAAAATGGTTGAAACTACTGCGACTATAATAAATGAATATTTAAAAGAAAAGGCATATGAAAATAATATTAAGTACAATCTAATAAGAATTTGTGAGAATATAGATAGAGATTGGCTAAAGGGATGTGAGGATCATTATGAAATAAATAGTCGAGCAATCATCAATAGTACAATAGCTATTTGCCTCAAACGGTTTTGTAAACTAAAGAATCAAGAGTTTATTGAAGAAGCCTCAAAAAAATCATTCAAAAGAAAAATAGCAATATTACAAAACGTTTAAAAACTTATTTTGTATAAATATCTCCGTTTTTCTATTGGTAACGAATTCATTGTACCTTTTTGGTTGAATATAAATTAAATTAACCACAAACATAGAAATTAATCTTGAAATCATTTAAAATTAAAATATAATTTTAATGATTGAAGATAAGATTTAAAAAAGGATAATCTATATAAATGGGGAACAGGTCTCCTGATAACCGCACACGCAGTTGCTTAATTAGTTCCAGCACAATGAACAAAGTGAACATCACTTTTGGGAACAATAACTTCAGAATAGTGTGCTTAAATATTCAATATCCGACTTGAACTGATTAAGACGCAGAACAATTGTAGGAGCAATGTGGCGAAGACGGCGTCAACATCAAATGCATATGCTGCAAGTTATTTCAAGCACCCAACATTGTTTATTTAACATTATTCAAATCTAATAAAGGTATGTATGTCTAAATTATTTAAGCTGTTTATTACAGGATTTAATTTAAACTTCCTTTTCAATAAACGTTAAATGACTAACGAGATAATATAGTCAATGATGCATGTTAGTCTATTATCTTTTTCACAGTTAACATATCTGTTATTTAAATGCATTGCAGGTATAACAAATAGAGCCACATTAAAGAATTTTATATGAAGGACAAAGAACATCCGAATTTTGCATTTGCTCCAGCACTAACCAAACAACACATGGACCCAAATGGCAAAAAAATGAAAGTTCTTTTAGCTGCAAACTTGTTACGCCATTCAGTTGCCGCTGGAATATTTGCTAAAGTAGGCCAAAGTAAGTTTCAAATTACTCACTCTAAAGATTCAAATGAATATTACATATTAAGAATGCACTCTCAAAAAATTTCCATTTTCACTGTTTTTCATTAAGAATTATAACAAAACTATTGAACTTTGGTAAACAAAATGACTAACTACAGATACATTAAACCTTTGACAATAATGTTCAGACAATTATTTTATAAAATGAAAAGATTTCCATTAAAAAAATCAAATCTCCGTAATCTCCTTGCGTAAAACAGCCTGCTTTTCGGTATGAAAATCCCAGCAAATTTACATTTTTCTTAATTAAAAAAACAACTTTCTTATGCTCCATATAGTCAAGTTTAGTGTACAGATATAATATTTAAGATATCTTTACCATGTCTAAGAAAAATAATCAATAAGTGTAACATACAAATTATTTTAAGAAGCATAACTATAGTATATTTATAATTTATTTAAAGTAAAATTACATTTTAAAAATTATTATTATTATTTGGTATAACACACTGGCAGCTATTTAGCTGTTGCATGTGTATCAATTAATTTGGATATATCTTCCTTGTCCATATTATTCTTAAAAGAATTTATGGTTGGAGCCATCACAACTTTCTCTGGTAGTTTATTCCATGCTGCAACCACTCTGTTAGGCAAGAAGTACTTCATTAGGTTTCTTTTCGCTAAGGTTTCACATAGTTTAAGGAATGACCTCATAGGTGTTTAATGTCATTCAGCTTGTAAATATCTTTAAGGCTGGGCACATCGTAATAATTAGTAAGAATCTTATAAGTTTCAATTAACCTGCCTCTTTGTCTACGTTATTCTAGTGTGGTTAGGCCAAGGTTTTTTGATACGCTATTTATATGGTAAGTTACGTATTGAATACACCATCTTGGTGGCCCTTCTCTGTACATTTTTAATAGGCTTAATATCTTTTTTGAAGTAGGGATCCCATATAATATAAGCATGTTCAAGGAGAGGTCTTATATAGGTTTTGTACAATTGTATAAAAGTCTTAGCTGTGAGACACTTAAACGCCTTGCGAGTTATATAAAGGATCGAATTTGTTTTCTTCACGACCCGTGCACGTGGGTCTCCCATTTAAGATCATTGGATATTATAACTCTCAGCTCCCTTAATCAAATTATAAAACTAAATCTTCATAAAATTTACTATTGATATGTTTTTAGTTTTGACCATGACTACAGTTCTGGTAAATAGAAATGATAATTATAACATTATATCAAATAAACATCCTTATTTAGGATTAAATACATACATTGTATTAGTTTAAACGAAAATGGCTAGGTTTAAAAATGACGTTCCTTGTTCTTCTTACTAAATTTCCTTGACAATAACATGTTTTCAATGTGTGTTGCAGAGACATCTGATCTGCGGCTGAGCTGCTGCTGAGACATCTGCTCTGCGGCTGAGTTGCTGCCGAGCCATCTGCTCTGCGGCTGAGCTGCTGCCGAGACATCTGCTCTGCGGCTGAGCTGCTGCCGAGACATCTGCTCTGCGGCTGAGCTGCTGCCGACACATCTGCTCTGCGGCTGAGCTGCTGCCGAGATATCTACTTTGAGGCTGAGCTGCTGCCGTAGAAGTTGAGTAGAAATTTGTTTTATATTATTATTCTAATATCATTCTATCTCCTAAACATGAAAAATAAAAGAAATATACTTCATATTGTGATTCCCAAATAGCCCTTGATTAAAAAAAAATAGAAATGATAATTATACAATTTCGTTGCTATAGTAAGAACAAGATTTATTTTGTAATAGATTGTATTAGTATAAACGAACAAGATTAGATAAAAATTACGTGTCTTGTTCTTCTTGCTCAATTTTCCTGATAATAGCATGTTTCCATGTATGTTGCAGAGACATCTGCTCAGTGGCTAAGCTGCTAGCGAGACATCTGCTCTGCAACTGAGCTGCTGCCGAGATATCTACTCAGCGGCTAAGCTGCTGGCGAGACATCTGTTCTGCGGCTGA
>JACEII010000276.1:51229-70036 GCA_014332785.1 Antheraea mylitta | reverse complement strand
ATTTATTATTATTCGCCTTTATATTCAAAACTGTCTTTGTCTGATTTTATCTTCTTAAAATATTCGCCCGCATTGAAAATGACAGACCCATCTTTAGATATTTCATTTCATGTGCATCTGACAGAGATAGTTGGGGCATTTTACATGAAGCGGACAACGAAAAAAAGGTTAGGTTCTGAAATTTGTTATAGTATACTTTTGCATGTTTCAATGCCTGCGTCGAAATAAAGAGAGCAGTTGGAGTTATTGTAATAAAGTACAAAATAAGTACATGTTAGTGCAATACTATATTTAAATCTTTTTGCAGAATGTCACTCTTGTATGAAAATATTGTTATGTTTCTCAATTCGTCGTAACTGGATAAAACTCGTTACGCCTTCTGTCAATAACGATGCGAGACTGGATAGACTCTCTTCGTTATATGGTTTTAGGTAAGTTTGTAACACAAGTAATTTACATATAGCAGACAATTGTTATAAAGTGTCGTCACTGTAACACATTGAAGGATGTTTTCCGACAGATATTTAGTTCTTCACAATCATTCAGAATAAACAAAAATACTATAAAATATCCATTAGCAACCAAATATTTGATAATTTATCAATGGGGACACTAAATTAAAAAAACTATGTTGTGTTAGACATAACAAGCAAGTCGCTTAAATTAATATCTACTTGATTTATTACTAATTTACTTTGGATAAATTTCAATTTGTCTTCCATTATTTAAATCATACAGGAAAGGGGTGTAAGGGGTGTCGAATAACATCATAAGACTTGAGACACCCAAGCCAACCTCACCTGCACGTGGTGCACCCTGCCGAATAACGAACGAGGCAATGGCGAAAGCGGGGTGGTAGGGTTTTACAGCCCGACTGGGTCGCAACCACCATGTATATGGCAAAAAAGCCCGTAGTAGTGATTCACTTCTACGCGTCGCGTTTCAGGATCAGCCTGTGCATATCCAGCTTATTACAGGCCGGCATGATAGTGGCGACCGGCGATGAACAGTGTGTCAATCGGTGGTCGCTATTATTTTTGGATTGTACTGTGCTTACCATCAGGCATAGTGCAGTCACTTTGCCGTGCTACAATATAAAAAAAGGAAACATATTAAAGCTACTGTGGCTACTACAAGTGCTGAATAAATTTATGAAGATTTAATTATATATTCTAGTTCGCACACTATAGCGAGTTTATTTTACATCTTTCGCTATTTATTTGATCTTACTTTATCTCTCTTATATGTCCATTTCAAATCAATCCTATAAACAGTGGGATTTACAAGTCTGCCGTTCCTAAGGACCTCTATCATTTAATTGAAGACTGATTTGATTTGTGTCAATGAAATGGCCACGCTAATAATTGTGTTCTATTTACCTAAGTACACCACCCTTTTCCCCGTAATTACTATGATTTAATTTAATCACTATCTAGAATTATAAATGTGAATTTTTTTAATTTCTCTAAAAAAATTTACTGCCCCTAAAATTTGTTGCCCTAGGCTCCAGCTTACTCAGCCTATTCGTAAATCCACTACTGCCTATATGTAATTGTTATTATATTATATAATATGTTTATACAATTTCAGATGTCTCATCTTACCCCTAATTATATCGGGACACACGAGTGTTTCGAGTTTTATATACGTTTCTAACACACGATACGTGGAACATGTGAGTAATACAAACATTTTTTTCAATGACTTGGCTGTAGTATCTGCCACGAGAGTAGCGCTAACATTGACTATAATGTGTACTTGAAATGCCATTGATCATATTTTTACCGACCCTCCTGATTCAATCACGTCAGCGAACGATCTGTACCAGCCTGTCTCTCCAAACAGAGCGTGTTCACGCCCACGTCCGCGTAACCACAGATCACGCCGCCGTGGTCTGGGGATAAATTTCGCTCCCGCACACCAGATTAGGCCCCCCTCGGCAACGCCTCAAGCCTAGGTCCGTTCCCTCGGCGTGGAGGCCTTGAGTACGCTGCTCATGCGATACAGTGACGCAAAACTTTACATCACTGCTAAAACATCACCTATACACACGTGCACGCCTATACGCTTACACGCTGTTTTTCTTTTGCAGAGAAATAAACGAGAAAGAGTTCTACCCTTATTTTTCCCTATCCTATCTCATGCATATACAATAGTCTAGAGGATTTTTTCCGACGCAAAATACGTATAGGAGTTGTTGAGGCACGCATGCTTGGTACACATGCATGTTTCAATAACTCATATACGTATATCTAGATAGCTTAGCTTAAGTTATCTCAGATAGGTCGAGATTTTTGCACAAAACAGGCGACAGCCCAAGCCGAGGTGTGTCGTGCACCCTTGAGTCAGTCTCCCAAACATCCTAAATCAGCTGAGTGCCTTCAGCGCTCGCCTCAATAGTTCGGTGAAGCTGTAAATACCTTTCCAGGTCAACAGCGTTTACATTTCGAATTAAAAAAAAGAAAAAAAAGCCACTGATCATATAACTTAATTCTATTAAAATGAACCGAGATATATACAACAAAAAACTTGAGAGGTGTCAAGGGACACCCGGATGGAACGAAGTTCCTTTCGATTAATTAGTGAAGGAATTGTAATAAAATTTTATTTTTTTAAGTTATAATAATATTTTTTTATTATTAACAAATATAATGTTATATAAACCTAATCAGTAGGCTCAATTTACGTAATAATTGGCTTGTGGTAACTGAAGTAGGAAACATATGTTTGGGATTCTATTTTATTTAAATGTCTTGAAAAAACTGCATCAATGGTAGTATTATATTTGCACAATAATAAAGAGAGGTTATAGTGCGTACTTGCTAAAAATACAAAAGCATTTATTATTATCTGTATAAAGTCTCTACTTACCTAACTCCATCAGCAATATCCGGAACTTGTGCAGAAACACTGTCAGGATTCATTATTATTATTATTTTTTATTATTTACAAAAAACCTGTATACACTCAACAAAAATAATCGTCGCGACACCACACTGTTCAATGCGAAATAGAAATGAAAATATCTGGCTTGCTTTCTATAAGAGAGAGAGAGAGAGAGACAGACAGAGAAACATGCGACGCCGCACAGCTTACAATAGCTTACTATAGCAAAAAGTGTCGTTACAACTTTTCGTAAGAATTTTTTCCGTCAAGCCCCCTTTCACAACGCGCGATAAGGAACTTCGTTCCAAAAAGTGTAGGCAGTCGTAAGGACTGCCGATGAAAGTAATATTCAAAACAATTAAATAACTTTTTTGTAAAATAAATAATTGAATAAATTCATAAACTAAAATGTTTACATCAATTTCTGTTTGAATTATATGAATTGCATAAATCAGTTTTTCACTTCTATTAGTACTCGGACCAATAATTATGTATATTTAAAAATTTAAGAATAATTCATACATATAATGAGTTGCACAATCTTAATAACAAATATAACATGTACACAGGCCGCTATACTAATGTTGTTGGTATGACGCAAGCTCTATACGTCACTAGCATGTCCAGATTATCGGTAGCACGAATTATCTACATTACTGAAATCATATCAATAAAATATATTTATCAATAAATTTAATCATGTGCTTATATCAAATGAGTACTAATATATCGCAATGCTGTTTGTTACAATACAATCTTAACCCAAAAAATCACTGTTTTTAAAATCCATGAAAACCTGATCTCTTGCTATCTACTGATATTTCTTATAAAGTACGTATTTTGTACTAGAAATTAGATTAAACTACTTTATAATGTACATGATATAGTCAAAATCAAAATCAAAAATACTTTATTAAGTTTAGGCCCTAATAAGGTGCTTATGAACGCTAAAAACTACCACCGGTTTGGAAACAACACAGTCATCGAGAAGCACCGGCAACAAACTCGATCGGGTACATTTTTTTTACACATATTTCCAGTACATCATACAATAGCTTATAGTGGATGCACAGAGAGGAGTCAATTCCAGACATCACTATCGTTCACATACTGATCCACTCTATAATATCCTTTTGACACTAAAACCCGCTTGACATGGTGCTTAAATTTGCTGTCCAGCATATCGGTAACATGTTTTGGGACTTTATTGTAAAACCTAACACTGTTACCTAAGAAACTATTACTGGTTTTGCTAAGTCTGAAACATGGGACGACCAGTTTATTACAGTTTCTAGTATTTACATTATGCCGGTCTTTTAGTAAATTCAGTTTTTTAAAAGTGTTTACGGACATACATTAAATTATCAAGAATGTATTGGGAGGGTAGAGTTAGGGACACGTCTTAACCCGATTGCTTTTGCTTGAAACTAAAAATGATGCAATATCGGTGGAGGATAGAAGTCGTTAGTAGTTCAATGAAAGTTCATTAAAGCGCTATCTATATCTTGCTTTAGTTTAGAGATATTTTACTGAGGTGTGAGTTATCACTTTTTCTATTAAGATCAATTGTTTCGTAATAAAAAAATCTTAATTGTTTCGTAATATTCTGGTCAAAAATATTGTTATCCATAAAAATAGTATTGTTTTAGAAGTATAGAAAAATATATTTTACAATATTAGCGCTTGTAAAGTTCCTGGCAAATATTTAACTACACGTATAGTTATTAAAAAGTATGTTTTTTAATTTCCAGTTGTACGATAATCTATCGTTTTATTTTTTTATCAACGGTACAATAGCGGTGCAAATATTTTTCGTCATCTCTGGATTTCTGTTGGTATATAATATGAAACTGAATGAGGAAAAATACGAATTGCGATGGATTGTGTTACCGAAGAATATTCTGCTGAGATGGTTGCGGTAAGTACAAGACATACGCATTGAGTATACATAGCAAGGAACAGAACTAAATACAAACAAATTGTAGCTCTGTTTATATGGTGTTAAAAAGAGCGTGGTTATAAGTTTGAAATACTTCACGAGTTACTGTTATGACGTAAAATTATAAACAATTCTTCCTATTATAATTATGGATTTGTATTACAGTTATTTCTCACAGGGTGTGAGTGTTGTTCTTAGTTTTTCATATTTTATTATACTGTGCCCGCGACTTCGTCTTCGTCGCAAAACCTTGTGTAAAAACAGTAATTAATAAAGTTATCTGAATGTAATATATTAAGTCCGTTTCATTATCTATTGTTATCTAATCCTTACGCCGCGTTGTTATTAAAATTGTAATAACTTTTGATAGGGTGGACCGATTTATTGTGATCCCAGTACTTTAGTAGTGATGCGTGGTTATACAAAAAGTCAGACAGACAGACATTTTTAAAAATGATTGAAATCTTTTTTATTACTTATTTTAGACAGCTGCAAGAAATGTTTCACGAAAATTTAAAAAAGTACACATTAGTTTTACATTCTTGTTATATGTATAGATTGTTAGGAGGTATATAACACGTAGTCTATGCAGTCAGGATACCAATAAATACTGCGTAGTTACTTTCACTCTTTATTTGGTCAGAGTTACGGCTTACAGTACTTTTCACAAAGGAATGCGTAGATAACACCGACATCTTGCCTCTTATAGGACGAACTATATAATTTATAAGACGAATTATATAAATCAAAACAATTACCATTTACTTATAATTCTGCTACATGTTTTAAGTAACATAAAGATAATTATAATAATTAATAATTAACGAACAAATTAATATTATTTACGTACATCAATTCTACATAAAATCATTGTTATTCATGTATCTGAAATATGTTTAGACATACAATTATTTATGTAGAGTAGCGACATAATTATGATAACCATCAAACTAATGTTATGCAAATAATAAATCAATAATATCAATTCCTATTTATGTATGTCTCTTTTATATCTATATATAGTAGTTAATAATTCTCATTTATGTATCTTTAATATTGTGGCGCTAGTATCTCGTGTCTCGAGCGGCACCGGAGGTGGGTACATAACAAGATATAAGATCAAGGAGCTAAAAATAGTTACTCGTATAGTCCGCGTTAAACTTTTTGGCCGTTTAAATATACCTTTGAATTCGGCTTTGCGCATAGTACAATCAAGAAGTTAATACAAAACAAATTTAAAATATCACCATAGGTGTTTAATATTAACATTATTGATCTTAAATTATGATTCAAGTAGGTATTTTAATAATGTGGTAGTTTAATAATCACGTTACTGCTTTCAGAAGATTTTGTAGAATAAAGATACAATGTCGATTGTGTCATCTTGTAAACGGTTTGACAGCTAATTTACGTAGACCACCTTAATTGATATCAACAGACAAATAACATACGAATATTTGCAAAAGATTAGTGATAAAAATGAACAGACAATAAAAATTGAATTATCACTGAGGTATATAACAGTATTAACTAGAAATGTGCAATAATAGCAAAATAATAGGATAATAGATAAAGCTAGAATATTAACGGTTCGACACATAGGTAATGCATTCGTCAGTTATAATTAAATCCAAATAACATTTAATCACCTGGTTGGTGAATTTTGGGTGATCGCGTACTTTAATTGAATGATTCCCTTATGCAGTATTTGTTTCATTTTTTTATATTATAGGAGGCAAACGTACAGACGGGTCACCCGATGGTAAGTGATCACCGCCGTCCATAGGCACTAGCAACATCGGGGGAGTCACGAGTGCGTTGTCAGCCTTTTAAAAGAGTGTACGCTCGTTTCTTGAAAGTTTGCAATTCATAGTTGTTTGAAAACACCGTCGTTGTGAGTCGATTCCACAGGGTCGAAATACGACCACAGAGTCGAAGTACGAAATATGTAATGTGCAGGCATTATCCGTAGTACAGTACCGTTATAGTAGATAAAATATATTTGCAATAAACAAAAGGTTTTGCAATAAACAATGATTTCCGTAGAAACATCGTTTTGCGAAGTGGAAATAAGAAAAAGAAAACAACGAGAATAGCAATAAACACCTCATGTGCGTCTCGCTGATACCTAGATTTGTATTCTGCGAGTCTACTTCAGAGCGGTTATAAAGTTTGAAACAGACTATGGCTAAAAAGCGATCCGTGATATAGAACATCGTCATTTATCATATATTAATAGCAGTGATTCGCGCGCTTCCTTAAGCTAATGAACAGATGGTGATACCGCGACATTTATAAACGTACCGGTCGTCTAAGGAATCTATGGTCCTGAAAATAGATTTTAATAATGTTATAATTATTATTATTACGTTAAATTAAAAAATTAAGTAACTATAGTCTGATCGCAGCCGCCGTACCGGGCCATAGGTATGCGCGGGGAAGTGGGGAATGAGAAAGGAAGAGCATGAACTCACATGAGATTTGTAGTGTTAGACTGATCTCACAATACCAAAGAAGATAATTAATGTACTAAAGACATTGTACTGTGCTTTTCCGTCATCTACCGTTAAAAATCTGAACAGTATTTATATACATAACATTTTTATTCAGGCTTAGTGTGCCGTACGCATTTGTGCTAGCAGTAACAATGACTTGGCAAAGATTCATAGGATCAGGACCAGCCTGGGATGTACGTATCTTGAATAAGCTTTTGGTGGTGGTAAATTTAGTTTAGTTGTAAGAACTAGGCAATGATATGACGTGTTCAGAGCGCAATGACTTTGTCTGATAACTATCCTGCATTGGTCAGCAAAAGGTCCAACAGTAAAGGCATATGCACGTAGGCAAGGTGACCAAAGCCATTCAACGTGGACAGAAATTAGAATCAGAATTTCCGCAAAAGAAACTTGATGTAGAATTGAGTCGGTGGCCATGTGCTCCATTTAGACGTGTGGGTGTTCAATCAATTCACACTGACAATGAATAGTGACAGGTTTTGACTTTCAGTATTATAATCAGACAGTTAGGTACATCAATGCCGGCTTCTCCACATCAAGGTGATCGAATGGAATCTGCTTACATGGCAAATATTGGAGAAGTTACTGGATGTTTTCCATGTTTTTGCCCTAGGTCGATATCGGTGGTGGTCATAGCCTTTGGCTATTATGAAGTTATGCAACTTGTGAGACATGTGTAGTAGGTATGACATCTCATTCGTCTCTCCTCTTCGCTTTTGGATAAATCACGCCTTTAATACAGCGCACTCCCGAGAGACCTGGTGGTGATCTGTTTCGCTAAAATATATGGGGGAGAGTTATTACTGGCAGTGAATTCTAAAGTTGTTAGTTTTTCGTTGGATGTATCTAACATGTTATCTACCTTATAATGCCCTCCGTTAGGGCCTCAGTAATTATCAACTGGCCGAGCATGACTAAGTCGCCTTCATAACCAGTGGACAGGGCTCATATATACGACATGTATGTATATATGACAAGTAGGGGGCTAAATAAGTGACTCCCGTGGCGGAGAATTAAGAGGGAGCAACATAGTTGAAAGTCCAACAGGAATAATGGCTGCGGTCTTCATTCATAAATGGTGGCAACTGATTATCTTCTTTTTTCTTTGGTTCCGTTACCCTGCGTCGTTACCATGTCAATGGAGATGCTGCTACTTTGGCACATTGCCGCGCAGGTTGTAAACGAACACGCAATGTGTGAGCAGGAATGTACATGTAGCTCCACAGACGATCTCGCATGGTGGGCGGCGCAGGTGATCCTCCTTTGTTGAGACTAAACAGGCATATTTGTGCGAAATATAAATAGAGAACATGCAATGTACTACGATAAAGACGAAAACACATCAAAATTCAAATAAAGTTCAAGTAAAAGGAAACTACGGGCAATTAAGTACAATAATAATATATCGCATTATGAGTAAGACTTGTCGGTAAAATTATAATTATATCCAGGTAGCATATTTGTTAATGTACTTGTAATGTTGTACTTTTTGTTAATTATACTACTGTAAAGTTTAATTTAAAAATAAATGCATTCAAATGTAAAATCACTGACTCAGTAGTTTTAGCATGAAAGATTGAAAAACATCCAGACCCACAAACCCTCCTGTTTATAATATAAATAAGATTATTAATGCATTGATTCATATTATATTTAAATTTGCAGCTATTTGTGATGCGAGAAGTAAACGATTGTCGCCGGACCTGGTGGCAACATTTACTGTACATCAATAACTATATTCCGGGATCAACTTGCTACCAGCAATCCTGGTTAGTAATTTAGTACCGAATTATTATTTACATTGATATTTCGGATGCTGAACGCCAGCTGATCGGATGAGTAAAGACCATTAGTGTATTGAAACATTGATAAGAATTAAGTTAATGCTTTTTAAAGTTTGCTTTAAGAAAATCAGTCCACCTTAATCAGAATAATGAGGTATGAGAGCCTATGCTTTTGAGACTACATTATATATCGAAAGGTATATGGAATATTTTTGGCGGAAAACTTTAAATAAATTTATACATTTAGATGTATCTAAAACAAAAAACCCAATTTGGACAGTATTTGTTGATTAATTGGTAGTAATGTACATTGATATGTTTTCGTGTAACTGTCACGACTTATGCAGCATACGCCGGAATAGTTCTCAGATGGTATTTTCTTCAAGTTATTCGAAATGTATCTTTATATTTTGGATATTTTTTAGCAATATATCTATTAACTATATCCTCTTATTTATTTTGAAGACACAAGCTAATTACTGTAAAGCTTCATCAGAATCTGTTTATATTCTTTCGTGAAGGAGTCAAGGCTTCAAAAAAGGGATTGCATTTATATATTTTGATTAACTTGTGTCTCCAACTGCTAACACTAACAAGTCATCTCATCTTCAGGTATTTGGCTGCCGACATGCAGTGTTATATCGTCGGGTTGATTATTTACCTCACCTGTCGGAGTATCAGGTCCAAGGTCATAGCGTTATCTTTATTAGGCGTAATCGGATTCATATCGCCTGCCATCCACATCTACTTCCAGGATTTGGATGGGACTGTCTTAGTTTCACCAATGTAAGTTTTACTTGTCTTCTTTGTCTTTCATAACAAGTATCCGAAATATGTATTTAAATTTTAGATACAACTTTGTTACGGCAAAGTTAAATACTACTCTACACTTGAAAACTAATAACATTGGAGAATATGAACTTTGTATCATGAAAGACGCTATGAGTGATCTACAATCATGTCTAGAAATATTAATCAAGTTATTACAAATGTATCTTTACGAAATTTCGACTTGCGAATTTTAGAGTTTAAATTCGACAAAGAAATCAAAACTGATTCGTCTAAAATTGTACAGTAATTCAATATTTTAACAAAAAATACTTTACATCCTACAGCCTTTAGTAGATTATAATGTAAAATAGATGTAATTTGTATTATAATTTCACAGGTATACTACCAAATTTTATATCAATTACCCGACCTTTGACGTTCTGCATAGAATGACTCACACGAACATTTTCGGATATGTCGTCGGGATGAGCCTCGGTTACCTGGTCTACTACTGTCAACAGAATACATTTAATATTCAAAAATACAAGGTATATGAAACTAATATATTCAGTTGGAGTTTGAAAGAAGTTGTACAATTAAAAAATTATCCCCAAGTGAATATTCTCAATTTTCATTAGGTTATAAGGCAATGTCACTCACGACCAGTCACAAATTATACAATAGCGAACATCTGAATACTCGTAATATATAACAAAGAGAAACCTAATCACGTTCTAAGGAACGAATTAAGAATTAAGATGGTTCTTCCCGATAGCCGGATTGTTATTAGAAACAGTGGTAGGGTTCTGGAGAGCATAAGCGCTTTTTCAGAACTCAAACTGGAAAAAATTAGAGAGTAAAAATGAAATGCACGTATCATAGGTTTGTGAAAAATATAAAAATGCTTCAATGCGACTTAATCATGATTAATAACAATCTATACTATAATAAAACTGTAAGTAGGCCAAATTTGATATAAATATTTACTGAACCAATTTTGACTTCCATAAGACGCAAGGGGTTCTCCAGGATAACGGATTAAAGTCTAGAATTAGAACCAGTATTACTCTGAAAGTACTGAACCAATTTTGACCAAACTTAATACAGTGATAATTAATATTACAAGGCTACATCCAGGATACTTTTTATCCCATAAAATGCAAGAGGTTCTCTAAGATAACGGAAGAAAAACAAAATTTTTTAAAGTTAATGAAATTCTTAACAGATTTTAGTAATATTCAGGGAATCCCTGGTACCACCGATCTGATTTTGATTTTTTTTTTCAATCTTAGAAAGGTATATTATCCCTCAGTGTAATAGATAATGTTTATTTTGGTAAATATATATTTTTTAAAGTTAATATTCATTTATCGCCAATACTGGGAAGACATTTATCGGCAATATATGTAGGTATAATTTTAATTGAACCAGGTAAGTGAGGTTACGAACGGATTTTAAGCTTTTACGTTTAAAAATACAATTGAAACAGGTTATATCCGATTTGTTGCAGACAAAGTAGTTAAAAATAATTGGAGTCTGAATAGTGTTCCGTATACGAGAATTACAACAAAAAAATCCTAAAAAGATATGGTTGTAGCATCGAATCACATGGATTCTACCAACTCACTTATGTTAATTTGTAGGTCATTTCCGTAGAATATTTAGGTATTAAGTTCTTCTCTATTAAGGACTTTTTAACTGCACTTGTATCAACTATTCGATGCTTTGTAACTTAAACAAATACTTTATTTTGGTAATACTTTTATACGTTTTAATATCTGACCACAATCTCAACGGATTTTAAATTACTCTATAATCTAATGTGGTAAACGCGCTCATATTATAAAGTGTTCGGCAGCAAAACGAGGAAGCTGGAAGGCTTAGGGAAAGGCATCCGAATGCCCCGGTGATACGACGCAGGAGAGTCGGTCGCATGAGTAGCTTTCAGGCAAAACACGCGGGGGCGTCCTTTGCCCCGTAACGAAAGCCCGTGATGATGAAGCATGGTCTTGGCTGCCGCTTTAATAGGAGGCAAGAGAGAGGAATGGCCTCTCTCGACGCGTAGGTCTACCGTTCGACCCTCTACGGAGACCCAAGCGCGTGACCAGTGTTTATAGGAGCATGTGCTCATCGCCAATCCTCAGCCCTGGATCACATACGCGCAAAGGCGGTACAGGGGTTTTTAGTGAGTAGGAGTCTCACATAATCCTTGCACTGTCCCCCGGTATTGCGAAGCGTATCCCTGTAGGATATTCGCCTGTTAAAAAAAATGACAATACACTAAGTTTTTTCGAACTGTTTAACGCTATTGATCTAACGGGTCTTCACAACTTCATCGGGCTAAGTAATACACTACTGATTATAGTTACGTACTATGTATACATGTGAATCACTTGATGCTCCGCACGACAATGATCCCCACTCTTTTTGGTCACGCCTTTTATAGATAGAGGCGTTACTAAAGGGTTGGAAATAATATTCATGTGAGTATAAATACTTTTTGACGCTAACACAAGCCTTTCGATTTATACGATATTATAATATATATACATATATATATATACATATATAGTATCTATATAATATTTTAAAACTGAAGAGTTTGTTTGAACACACTAATTTCAAGAACTACTGGTACGATTTGAAAAATTCTTTGTGTTAGATAGCTAATTTATAGAGGAAAGCGATATATCATCACGCTAAGACCAATAGGATCGTAGCACCAATAATAAGTTTTTTCAAATCAGGATTAACACACGTATTATGTAAAAATATTTTCACCTTCTACGTAAACGAAGTCGCGAGTTAAAGTTAGCGTTAGCCCAAAGTAACCATTTAATGCGGATGTAGCTACTCATGTATAAAGGGCAAGTGCTTGACAAGCGAGGTGTATGTAATTTAAAAAAGGGAACATGTGCTTCTAAATGCCGTTTAATCTAAATTAAAACGGCGTAACTTGAAAACTGTCATTACAATATACTAATATTATCATTTCTATTTTGTTTTATTCTTCAGAACTATCGCATCTTATATTGGAGTTTAGTTCCTATCGGCATCAGCATTATACTTCTAGGAAAAATATTCTACAGAGATGTATCGAGCAGTTCAATTTGGCTGAGAATTCTATACGGGGTCCTTGCGAAACCTGTTTTTGCTTCAATTACATGCCTGTTTTTGATTGGACTCATACTTGAATACGAAGGTAAGTCATCTTTATCGAAATGTATATATTCTGTATTACTAAACGTGTTTTTTTATATTAAGGAAAAAAATATTCCCTGATACAGGCTGCGTATGCGATAAACAAGTTTCTTTATGTTTTGATAAGTAATTGAGAAAATATTACTGACATGGATATTTTGTTCCGTTTTGCAATTCATAATTGATCAGATTGTTCTCAGTACGCTAAACAATCGTTAGCTTTTATTTTTAATTATTTTTTTAAACTTTATTTTTGGCAATCAATCTTTGAGTATATTACTTCCATTGTCGCGTAGTCAATAATATTACAAGCGTCGTGTAAATCAATATTCTAACAAGATGGTGGATCCCTTATTAGAACCTTCCAGGGAGTTTTTGTGGCATCTCAGAATGTCATGCTTCGTGATATTATTTTCCATTCACTTCACTAATGCACAATAAACTAACTATATTACGTAAAACTCCACCAAATTTACAAAATATAGAGTCAAATAACACAAGACTATAAATAAATAAAGTAAATTTTCAAAAAAAAAGGAATAACCGACTTCAATATTAATGACAGGCATAAAAATAAGGCACTAAAAACCGGAAAATAAATAGTTTATCAAATTAATCAAATTAAATAAAACATATGAATATGTGTGCTACCAAAAGATGTATTGGAAGTCGGTGCCAACCGAAAATCATATCATCTACATAGATACAAAGGCACCGACTTCCAATGCATCTCTTGGTAGCACACATATTCATATGTTTTATTTAATTTGGTTAATTTGATAAACTATTTATTTTCCGGTTTTTAGTGCCTTAGCATAAATTATACATTGTACGTATGTATTCTTAGGTGTGTTTTTAATATTATATAGGTGTGTTTATATACTTGTGTAGTGTTTGGTTCACATGTACCGTTGATGTGACGAGCCGACCCATTCATACTAAAGTCTCTACCACCTATATTATATTCACGTAGTGTTTAACTACAAATACGTATTTTTAGGTTTCTACCGGAGTATTCTGGAGTGGTGCGGCTGGATGATACCGGCACGGCTTAGCTTCACTGTATATTTGATACACTTAGCCTTTATGAAGTCAGTGGATGGTTTGCGTACCTCTATTATAACCGTATCGACCAAACAAATGGTAAATACTACGCATATTACATATCTATACTAATATTATAAAGAAAGGATTTTACAACCCGATTGGGTCGCAACCACCATGTATATGGCGAAAAAGCCCGTCATAGTGACTCGCTTCTGCGCGTCGCATTTCGGGATCAGCCTGTGCATATCCAGTACCGGGTGACTTTCGTCATTATGGCCGGCATGACAACGGCGACCGACGATGGATGATCTGTCACTCGGTGGTCGCCACTGTTTTTGGATTGTACTATGCTTACCATCAGGCATAGTGCGGTCACTTTGTCGGGGTTCAATAAAAACAAAAAAATAAAGTTTGTATGTGGCGTTGTGGCGTAGGGGTAATCTCAGGAACTACTGGTCCGATTTAGAAAATTCTTTCAATGTTATATAGTTCATTTATCGAGGATGGTTATGGGATATATATATCATCATGCTAAAACCATCAGGAGCGGAACAACAATGAAGAATGTTTCAAAATTGGGGTTTTTTTCCTCTTGAGAGCTTCCGCTGCGTGTTAGCGTTAGCCTAAAATATCTATTCCACTCGAACGAAGTTATGGACAGGGGCTAGTGTAAGATAAAAAAAAACGATATAGTTAAATCAGTGAGTTACGGACGCGTTCTCAAAAAAGGTCTTTCACGGGTTTTCAGTACGAATTACAAACAAAACTATTCCACTTTGATAAATGTAATGATTAACTACAGATACATCAAACCTTTGACAATGATATAGAGATGAGTATTTTATTAATTAATAAATTCCCATTTAATAAAAATAAATTATCCGTAGTCACCTCGCGCAACGCATCCTTTTTTATATCATAGGAAGCAAACGAACTGGCGGATAGCCTGATGATAAGTGATCACTGCCGTCCATGGACACTAGCAACACCAGGGGAGTCGCAAGTGCGTTGCTAGCCTTGTAGTTGGAGGAAAAGGGGAGGTCGAGAGGAGGTGGGCCTCCGGCGATGTCACGCACCGAATAAAAACGCAACAATGCAAGCACTGCTACTTCACGTTATTCATGCTGAAACCAATAATAGCTTCAGCGTAGTTCTACCACCTACTAAAATCTGACCTAAATTCCTGATTTTAGGTACGAAAATCTCTGTAAATGTATTTTTTTTAATAAACAGAAAATACTTGCTTATGCTATACCAGGTAAAAAGGTTAGACACTCGCAGTATTCTAGTATATGATAATTCATGGTCACATTTAACATACAAAATAATAATATTGAAACAAGTACTAATAAACAACCAAGAAAACCTAAGTTAATGGTTGTTTCAAGACTTTTAAAAGTATAGATACAAACACGTAAATAAAATAATAAACCTAAGTGCAATGACCGGTGGCAAAAGCTACAATGGGCGACTCGGAGTTAATAACTTTCGATAATATAACGAGCAATAAGCTTTTTTCATTTATGTCTGACGTTCTCACGTTTCCTTTTAGATAAAAGGCTGGCTACTCATCCACATACGCTAAAGATGGCAACGCAAAATGGCAACAACCGAAAGGTATTCTAGAAGCTTTGTTATGCGCACTTTGGCGTTGTGGAATGAGTTACCTAGTACTGTGTTCCCCCAGGGTTATAACATGGGGCTCTTCAAAAAGGGATTAAAACACGCTCTCCAAGGTCGGCAACATAACAGCGATACCCCTGGTGTTGCAGTTATCCATAGGCGACGGTAACCATTTAACATCAGATGAACCGTCTGCCTGTTTGCTGCCTTTTGGCATAAAAAAAAATCCGACGTACGGGCCGTTGTTGGGTACGGGTACGTGATGGGTAGTTCGAAAGATCTGCCAGCTAACAGATATTGCCACTGAGTTTCAGCAGTTTGGTATTTTAACTCTGCGCTCCCAAAATATTCTTGATAATTTTAATGTGTGTCATTTTATCCACTGGTAAAAACAGCACAAACATCCATTCAGTAGTTTCTGAGGTTATCGCGTACAGACAGACAGACGCGGTAGGTGATTTCTTTTTTTCCGAACTAATTACGATATCGACCCAGTTAAGACCTTCTTAATAGCTTCACCGGACTACGATAGGGAACTTTGTTTTATACTATGTATTGATAAACGTTTTTCGTTTTTATATTTCAGGCGGAGCATGCCGTCTTTGTAATATTTGGTTCATACGTAATCGCTTTCTTAATATCTCTATTCATGGAGAGGCCTTATACAGAGGTATATATGCTACTGAAGCGTTCGTTATTGATGGATACCAAGGCAAAGATGCTGTAGTGTCCATGCTAAAACATTAAAAAACCATTGGTGAAGGTTAATATATAAGTGATATTATATTAAATAGAGATATCATACAGAAATGAGCTTATAAATGTCAAAGATATACAAATTATTATATAATATGAAAATGCTAAATTGACGTCGCTTAGAACCAATATTGATGTTGAAAAAAAGACATCCACGTGACGTTATGGTTATGATTTGATTGATTGATCCTTCATGATAAATCGAGTAAAAAAGTTACCATGGAATATCCGTAGGTCTGACTAGTCCAACTGTTTGAGCGTGTATGCCCAGCATCTAGTCAGCGGTCGCCTATAGCATCAATATACATAAACAGCTGATGACTTCAACCGATACCATTTGAGGTCATTAGTAACACCAGCGATATAGTCAATAGCACGGTATCACAGGTTAATAATTTCTCCCCCGATATGCATTTATTGCATTAATGATTATTTATTTAATTTCCTCTTGTGTATTAATTCTAATATTATATAGAAAATATAAGACAGTAAAAATTTATAAATTAGTAATTGTGTTTTATTACAAAATTCGTCATTATTTCGATATACAAAACAGTTGGTTTGTATTATTGGTTATTTTTTGTTCGTATTACTATTAGTATTATGAGTTAATGTCATCATCATCATTACCCTCATCCCACCTAAGTAGGGTCGGCACAACATGTTTTCTTTTTCCACTCTCTCCTATCAAATGTCATCTCAGTATTCACACCTTTTACACACAATCCATCCACACCTTTTTCGGTCTTCCTCTACTCGTATATCCATCCACCATCATACTCAACACTTTTCTAGTTATATGGTTATCATCTCTCCTCATGACATGCCCATACCATTATTACTATTACTCCTCAGCTTCTCTGTCACTGGTGCTACTTTCAAACTCCCTCTGATATACTCATTCTTAATCTTATTATCAGTTAATGTAATAACGACATAATATAATGTACAAAGTATTTTTGACTTGCTTTGACTGCGAATCTGTTTCAGATTGAATATTAATTTCCATAAACTACGATGAAAGATAACCATCAAACAGACTGCATAATTTTACTTATTTGTTATAATAAAATAAAACTCCAAAAATACAATCTTATATTCTCATAACCGCATTTGGAATTAATGTATTTTTAGTGGCATTTAAAATTATAAGACATAAAAATGGTTTGTATGTCAGACTTTTTGGTAATTTAAAATATATTCCATCTGATGTAATCATTGATGATTCCATTAACCCTCTCGGGATAATATTTTCCAACATTATTAATTTTTAATGTAGAAAAGTCATTTTCTTTTTCGATTGTCGGAGCATCTTCCTCCTCCACCAATAACACGGGCAGTAGAAACAGGACTAGCGTCAGCAGATGAGGTAGTTTCTGAAATGAAAAATGACATTATGATGATACATATTTACCAAAAACTCTCTAAGCTTACAATAATGTACATTGATGTAATGGATTAGGCCTTAAGTTTATTTATTTTTTGTCGCATTCCTTTCAAATTACATTATCTTTACAACCAATAACAATTGTTGACATTTTTTTATAACAATTGATTCCTTAGGCTTTTATCGTGTATGCTTTGTCTAGGTTTAAAATTTTAAAAAATATGTATGTATATTACCATATTTATTTCAAAATCAAAATCTTCTCTAGAGTATATCTCGTCTGGTTTTTGCCCCAGTCTCTGCATCGCCAAGCTAAGCTGAGAGTAGTAATGGTCGAGGAGTGCTTGGTAGTGCTTAGCACGGAATTCCTCATCAGTTCCCGTCATAATGAAATACAGCAAATCTACCACTGGACTGCCTGCACGTACCGTCTGATAATCCAAAATTACTATCTGGTATTTGTCGTCCTGGAAATGTAATAAAAAAAAATGTAACGGGTTGTCAAAATTTATCTGGCTTCCTATAAGTATTATGTTTTATTCACACATGATTTTTTCAATTAAAAAATCATTAGATATAAGTGGTGACAAACGATTTTGTGACTTAACCTATTTACATGAGAATGTAAATTTTACAGGTCTGTACATTTTCAATTTTCGTGAAAAAAAGCGTTGCGTGTGTCTAAGAAAATATGATAAAATGCATTTCAATTATTTTTTGATAGGTATGTCTGACATCTGCTTGTCTATTTGCAGGAACACGTGTCACTACTAAAATGCTAGGTTTGCAATAAAGCATGTTCTCGACAATAACTTAGTTTTTGTTTCACTAAAATCGGTTTACTTTATCAAAAGTTATTATAATTTGAACGACGACTCGAGTTAAGTACGAAAAAAA
>JACEII010000276.1:23994-51129 GCA_014332785.1 Antheraea mylitta | reverse complement strand
ATTTCATCAAAGGAGGCAAACGAACTGGTGGGTCACGTGATGTTAAGTGATTACCACCGTCCATAGACACTAGCGACATCAGGGACGTCGCAAGTGCGTTGCCAGCCCGTATATGGGAGAAGGGAGAGGGGAAGGAAAAGGAAAGAAGGAAAGAGGAAGGGACGTGGGCCTCCGGCTCTCTCACTGACCGAACGAAACACAACAATGCAAGCACTGTTATTTCACGTCGGTTATCTGTGAGAGGGGTGGTACTTCCCCGGAGGAGCCGACCCATTCATGCTGAAACCAAAAATAGCTTCAGCGCGGCTCTACCACCTACAAAATGGACTTAACACATTTTATTAATCACTGTTTTCTTTTACATAGGGTGTCCATGCAGACGAAGTCGCGGGCACAGCTAGTACTTAATATTATAAAGCTCAAGAGTATGTTTGCTTGAAGGCTCTAATCTCAGGGACTATTAAAAAAAATGAAAAGATAAACCAGATCGAGTTTCTTGCCGGTTCTTCTCGATGACTGGTTTGTTTCCGAACCGGTGGTAGTTTTGACGTTTATTTTAAAAATTCTTTCCGTGTTAGATACGTCATTTATTGAAGAAGGCTATACATCATCATGCTAGTAACAATTACCTTTTGGAAGTTTCCGTTGCGTGTGCTGAGTAAATGGTACTATTGCACGCGCGGAAGAAGTCGCGGGCAGAAACTGGTTCATTATTTAGATTAATCGAAGTATAACACTCCAAAAACTGCGGCTAACGGCCTCATTAATGTCTGCCGAAAACCAGTGATGTCTTTCCTAGACTGCGTTACTTTACAAAATGTGTTTGGCAGAATGTGATGCCATACGAGCCGTTTTAACTCAGTCCTCATGGGTAGCAATCAGTTAATGCTTAAACTTTGAATTGGGTCGTCAGATATTATATTTATAACAACCTATAACTTCGACCACATAGAACTTAACATATAAAACTGTGACCAATAAAGTCCTCTGAATGTATTAAGTCTCATTACTATCTTACCTTTCTTTAATATTTAATTCACGACGTCATTAAAATTAGGTTTAATCGTGAAAAAGAACTGCTTTTTATCAGTAGTGTCCATACAAACAGACAGACAGACAGACATTTCTAAAAATAATTAAAATGTATTTTAGTACTTATGCTTAGACACTTGTAAAAATTTTCTTAACAACAATCTAAAAAGTACAGAAACTTTACATTTACATTATTATAATAATATATATACAGAAAATAGGTAAAAGATATTGGTCCAGATTTGTCCAGACTACAATTTGCTTTATTATGAAGAAGACTGTTGTCCACTTTGACTGCTTCCATGAAAAGTGTATAAAAGATTGAGAGAAATATAACTTTATACTTTACCTATATACTTACGTCATCAACCTTGTACATCAGGTTACTCATCCGGAAATCACCGTGCATCAGAACACGGCATCGTAACGCCTTAGTAAATTCCGTAAATTCCACGATAAATTTTTTGTTATCAAAAAACTCCTGAAACCGCTGTTTATTTTTTTCATCCGCCACTGAATCCGATGCCTTTTCTAAAGCGTTGACCAAAACGTCTTGCATGTTATCTTGATCCATTACTGGAAATTGAAATTTTTCAAGCGATTTCTCAAATTCTTCCGGATACTCTTGTTGGAATGCAAACGATAAAGCGTGAAACTTAGCCATCTCCTCTATAGCTTTGGATGCGTAAGGCCAGTTCATAGGCTTAAACCTGTCATAAACACTGTAACCTTGTGCTGGTAAATCCTCGAGTATTAATGCTTCTTGTCCACGAGTAGGGCTGTGATCGTAAAATTTGGGGAATTGAAGTCTGTGTTCTTCTGGTACGTTGTTCTTATCTTCCAGTTTTCGGTATATATCTGATAATTCTATGTAAACGAAAGGTTCTGTCTCAAAAAAGTTGTCGTACCCTTGAGAGCGGAGATTCTCGCCTAAGGTGATTACTTTAGCGAATAGATGAAGCTCTTTGTTATCATTCGAAATTTTCACCAGGTAGAGCTGTGAGGTGTAGTTAGCACCACCGGTAGATATCGGCCTTATTTTCACGTCATAATTAGAAAAAATCGTTTTCTTTTGCAATCTTTTCAACCAAATTTGTAAGAACTTGAGGATATTCATCCATTATTACAACGGTTAGAGAATTTGCAGACCGAAGTGTAACCACGCGTATTTTAACAGATAATAGTTGATAATTAGAAATAGATATTCTATTCGTTGTCTTATATACTTTATGTAAGATAACGTTGACGGAAAATGTAATGGTTAATAAAAGATAGCATGTAATTTATTTAACTAAATATATTACGATTATGATAATTTGCCAACGTTCAACTGTAAGTGCAAATCACTACATATTATAAAACGTAATCCTGTGCCACGTCTATCTGTCTGTCTGTTCTCGATAAACTCAAATAATACTGAACGTAATTTCATGCGGTTTTCATCAGTAGATAAAGCGATTCATGAGGAAGGTTTAGATATATAATTTGTCCAGGTTTTTTTATTAGGGTGAGTTAATGTTCACTAGACCCGCTAGTATACTGATAAAACGCTCTTCCGACTCATATGACAACAGCTTATAAACGATACATCACTGAACAAAAATGCCTTTTAGAAAGAGAGAAGTGGGCTATTTCATAACGGTAGCCTACTTTCAAATTGGCTTTATGAAGTCTCGAGAAATCTACAATTTTGTATTTTCCCATATATTCTAGAATTGCAAGACCATTTATCATGCATAGAGGTTTTCTCACAATATGCCTTCAAATCGTTATAAATTAGGTGTTCCATATATTGGCTCAATAAGAGCAGTATAGGTTTTCGAAGGTAGTTAATGCCGGGTTTTATATCAAAGTCCCAATTCGCATTACCGATTCGTTGGAGAGTGAGTACGATGATATGCAGGTTTTAATGACATGTACCTGTGGGATATCTATAAATGAGATCCTTCTCTTTATATTTGCAAAATCGATTGTCAACAGTAACCAGTTATAAGAAAGAATAGATAAACAGACATAGTTTGTGTCAGGTTCTTCTTGATTAGGTTATTTTCAAAATCAGTTCTGTGGTTGTTTCAACAATTTTAAACGCTTCACAGAGTCCAGTAAAAAAGACAATTTCGAACGCGGTCCAGGATAAAGTATTTTGGTTATTTTAAATACAAATCGTCAATTATACATGTATGGTTAAGTACATTGCATGTCGCCCTACTTATTCTGTGCCATGTAACACTAACACTTGTGCACTATCAAGCACCGTTGTAACACTGAAATAAAATAGTTGTGACCTAACAAACAACTTTATTCCCACAAATGGGTACCACAAAAACATATGTAAGGCAAGGACTTGGACGTACGTGATTTTAAAACTTATTGGTATATACTGAAACTATGCAACATACCACGGCCTCAAATTAGCAAACCAGCATTCTTCCAATATCTTATATAAATGCTAAATATTAGGGAAAAACTATTTCGATTTCTATTTTAACACTACGTTGAAGGTTATCAATATCGCTATCGAAGATAAATAGCTTCAGATTTCATATTACGAAACGACACATTGTTTATTTATCGGGGAGATCAGTAAAATGTGTCGAATCAATATGCTTAATTTCCTGTTAAATATTAGAACAAATAAATTATATAATATTGCAATGTTCATAGCAGTGTTAGTGTTTTGGATACGTTGCGGGTTAGACGAGAAATTCTCTGTTTCAATATAATTCTTAATACATATTTGCTATGTACATATAATATGTATATGCTCTTAAATAATATTAATAATTGATAGTATAATTTCTCTCTTCATCTGGAAATGTCGATGCAATCATTGTAGATTTGGCAAATATATTTATGAAATCCTCAAATCGAGTAAAAATTCCTGTTAACTGCTTACTCTGTGAATGGCAAAAACGTAACTTCTTGTTGGTGCGGGACCTTTTTAATTGGTATCCTTTAGGTATAACAAAAAGATAAGAACGTAGCTGATAATATAACGGCAAGGAGAATAACATACATTTCTTATCGCATGGTGTAAGGTCTTGGAATCTGAACTGCTAGTGAATGTCGCACTGCGTTCCTTTTTTTTCGATCTGATTACACTTTGTTGGTCTGACGAATGGGCCTTCACCATGTCACCGGGTTTTGAGGCACTCGCCTTAAGTGGCAATCAACGCAAGGGTACCAAAGAGGTCGAACTTCGTCCTCGATTGTTGCTATGTATCCAATGTGCAAGGGTGTAAGGGGTATCGAGTAACATCTTAAGACTTGAGACACCCAAGCCAACCTCACCTGCACGTGGTGCACCCTGCTGATCAACGAACGAGGCAATGGCGAAAGCGGGGTGGTAGGGTTTTACAGCCCGACTGGGTCGCAACCACCATGTATATGGAGAAAAAGCCCGTCATAGTGACTCGCTTCTTCGCGTCGTGTTTCGGGATCAGCCTGTGCATATCCAGTACTGTGTGACTTTCGTCATTATGGCCGGCATGACATCGGCGACCGGCGATGGATAATCTGTCTCTCGGTGGTTGCCGATGTTTTTGGATTGTACTATGCTTAACATCAGGCATAGTGCAGTCACTTTGCCGTGCTTCAATAAAAAAAAAATGTCTGTCGGTGACTTATATATTAACTGTATACTAGTGGGCGCTCAGTGGTCGACATTCGACTATAGTTAATTGATTTTTTAAAGTTTGAACTTTATGAGGGTTCTACTCAGTTATTTGGCATGATCTTTAATTATATAAACATCTAAAAAAATCTATGTGGAAAAATGAAATTAATTATAAATTTGAAACAAAAATCACGTGGTAAAGCTCTGAAATTTTAAGCAAACATAACTTTACGAATATAAAGAGATTTATCGCAATCCATAACACAATTTTAAATTAATTTTACACGACACCATGGGTAGGTGGTATTTCTGGGTGATATTGTATTAAATGTAGTCTGTTCATTATGAGAAATAGTGATATCATCGTTTGGAAAAGTAATGGATCCACATTACAATCAAATAGTGAATCCAAGACAAAGATGTTTTTATTACTACCATTAGCTTTTGAAAATAAATTCTTGTTTGTTGCTACATGAGGTTGAATTGCAACATTGTAACCGCGGAGGTCTAAGACATGGATTACTTTTATGAACAAAATCCTTATTTTGATTATACAAAGTATTATTTGGCTCATTTTTTTTATTAAATCATCATTTGAAGTGAGTTAACCATAAAAAATAATAAACATTACAATAATAGTTATATTTTATAATATCATTGTTGGATGTAGGATGAAAAATGGTAATTGGAACGTAAAAGTTAAAAAATACATACAGTCGAGCATAGAAACCTCCTTCAAAACCCTTTTTGAAGTTCGTAATTATTGACGGCTGTTAAAATGTCTTTTTTATTTACATGTGTGTATATGTTGTGTGAGAGGGCGCTGCAGTCCTTGTTGTCAACAACTTATTAAGTTTAGTCCGTGTTAAAAAATAATTTAAAGTAAAATAGTGTCTAGATCTTTTTAAATCTAAAGTACGCGGAAAGCGGCCGTGAAAGACTATTCAGTGGAAATATACAATTACCATATTAATACGTAAAAACGACATAAACATTGAAAATACATACTGGCAGTTAGCGTCAAACACGCCTTCAATAACGTTCAAGGAGCACCAGAAGTGGATCGCACTAAATTGCAAGTACACTACAACTACTACTGCGGCATTTTTTGAACTTTTTCTGCGAATACAAGTGTTAGCAAAAAGACTTTACAGATTATAACCTCAAAGAAAACAATCATTACGAAGCAATTAAAGAAAAAAATTAATTATAGCGCCATCTATTACTGAGTAGCATAAACACTTTATTATACAGATAACACAGAAAAATCCATATATTATTTATAAAATCGAATTAAACAGCGACACCTAGCGAAAAATATAAATACTAAAAGATGGAAGAATTAAAATCTATATTGCAAAAGATACAAAACGATATACTAGAACTGAAAAATCAACAAATAAACCAAACCAAGGATATTATAACAACAAAAGAAGAAATTATTTCTAGTTTGAGTACTACGATCATGGAAAAATTTTCTCTTCTGGAAAACAAATATAATGCCATAGAGGATAGGATGGAAAACCAAGAGCGTAGACTTTATTTCTTGGAGAAACAAGCTCGACAACGAAATCTTATATTTTTTGGTGTGGAAGAGGTCGAAAATAGCTATACTGACACTGAAAATTTAATCACTCAATTCATAAAAAACAAACTACAACTAGATATCAGTAAGCAAGATATTGAATCAGTTCGAAGAATGGGCAGGAAGGCCACCAAAACACGGCCACTTATTATTACCTTTACAACACTTGGCAAAAAAATCGAAATATTACGAAATAAGAATAAATTATCCGATACAGATTATTACATCAAAGAAGATTACCCTGATTATGTACTAAACAAAAGAAAAGAACTAAAAATTCAACAACAAACTGAACAAGAAAAAGGACACAAAGCCATTATAAGATACGATAAACTGATAATAATTGAAAATAAAATGAATACTTTTAACCCTGCTAACAAAAAACGAAATATATCTATATCACCTCAAAATACTCAAAATAACAAAATTACCAAAACATCCTCATACCAACCTCAAAAGAAAAACAAAACATCCATGACCTCATTTATTACAACAACTAAGAAACCATCAAATGTACTCAACCAGATTGAAAAGTCACACAGCACTTCAGACTTAAGCAGTAACAAAGTCTTATAGCAAACCATGAAGGCCCCTCTCCAACACTCTTTCCCACCACGGCTGGTCCCCGCGGGAAATGTAGACCGACACCCTCTAACACCTAATGGTATACACCAACATACATTTACACAAGAATCCAGCCTCCAGCTACATAACTTAATAAATCACAGTAAAAATAAAGAACAAACCAGGAACTCAACTATAAAAGTTGCGACTTTGAATACCAGAACTCTGAGAACCGAGGAAAGTCTACTAGAATTAGAAATTGCATTGAGAGATTTAAAATGGGACATAATAGGTATCAGCGAAATGCGTAGGATAGGAGAAGCAATTGAAGAACGCTCAAAGTATATTTTATACTACAAAGGGGAGATCGCAGGCCAGAGAGGAGTTGGTTTTCTCATAAATGCATCATATAAAAACAATATACACGAGCTTATCGGGGTGTCAGACAGAATCGCAATACTAAATATTAAGTTTACCAGTTATAAGAAAATGTGGTCTATCATCCAGGTATATGCACCAACAGAACAAGCAAAAAAAAGAAGAATTAGAGACTTTCTACGACGAGCTTTCTGATAGCATTACAAAATTCTCGAATAATCATATAGTCGTTATGGGAGATTTTAACGCGCAAGTTGGCATCAGACAGAATGGCGAAGAATATACAATAGGAAACTTCGGCTATGGTAAACGGAGTCCTAACGGGCAGATCTTAGTCGACTACATGCTCGAACACAACCTCGTTATCCTAAACACTAAGTTCAAACAGAAACACAACAAAAAATGGACATGGATCTCCCCAGACACAAAATATAAGAACGAAATAGACTACATGATGACCAACTACCCAAAAGCATTTACAAGTACCGAAGTTATTCAAAACCTTAATTTTAACACTAACCATCGAATGGTCAGAAGCTGTATAAGACTTTTGCCACCGAAGCATTCAAGAAAAACAATCGGCAACTCCAAAGAACACCATATAAGCGAAGAAAATCTCAGGAAAACCAACAAAATGCTATCCACCAACATTATATTAAACGACATAGAGAATGATACCCTGAAATTATACCATAATCTAGAACAGAGTCTTAAAGAAGGACTAAGAGTTAAAGCAACCAAAAGCAAAAAATATATAAGCGAAAACTCTGTCAAACTCATCCAGGAGAGAAGAAAGCTTTTATCAGATCCTGAAAAGAAAAACAATAACACAGAAATCGCTGAAATCAGTAAATCCATAACCAAAAGCCTAAGAACTGACCGAAACCAAAGAAAACTGGCAATACTCGATAGACACATAACCAAAACGGGTGGTATCAAAAAAGCACTTAAAGAACTGAGAGAAATAGACAAACAGTGGATTCCAAAAATCAATCGCAACGGGAAAAATATTACAGTTAGAAAAGATATCAAAGCACATGCTACCGCCTTCTATACCCAACTTTATTCTAACAATGGAAATGAGATGAACCAATCTATACAACATACAGTAGATGTACCACCTAAAGAAACCTACGAAGAAACAATGCAGGAACCTGAGATACTAACAAGGGAAGTTGAAAGAGCAATACTCAGTCAAAAAACGGACAAAGTCCCCGGACCTGATAAGATCCCAAACGAACTATTGAAAGGTACTGTGGATGAACTAAGCCCTATTTTAACAAAAATATTCAACAAAATTCTCTTCAGCGGGCATATTCCAGAACAATGGACAAAATCTCAAATTATTCTTATATACAAAAAGGGTCCAAAAGAAGACATCGGAAATTACAGACCTATCAGCTTGATGTCCAACGTCTACAAAGTTTTTGCCAAAATCATCTTGGAAAGAATGACTAAAATTCTAGACGAACAACAGCCAGTAGAACAGGCAGGTTTTCGTAAAAACTATTCCACGCTAGATCATATTCATACGATTAAGCAATTACTAGAAAAATGCAATGAATTCAATAAAAATATATATATAGCTTTCATAGATTATAGTAAGGCATTCGACAGTCTCTTTCACGATAAGATATGGAACAGCTTAGAAGACCAAGGCATACCCAGAATATACATAAACACTCTACAGAAGATTTATGGCAATAGCAAAGCCCGAATACAACTGGAATCACTAGGAAACGAATTCCCTATAGAGAGAGGAGTCCGACAAGGCGACCCGATCTCGCCAAAGATATTTTCCGCTGTACTGGAAAGTATTTTTCGGAAATTGGAATGGGAAAACTATGGCATTTCTGTTAACGGAAAACGACTTAATCATCTTAGATTTGCAGACGACCTAGTGCTTATAGAAGAATCACCTAAAAAACTAGAGCAAATGATCAACGAGTTATCACAGGAGAGCCACAGATACGGATTAGTAATGAACTCCTCCAAAACTAAACTTCTAACTAATAGTATAGAAGTACAGATATCTACAAAAGAGGGACCATTAGAATACGTCGAAGAATATGTCTACTTAGGCCAAATTATTTCTTTTAAAGACCAAACAACAAAAGAAATTAACAGAAGGATAGCAGCTGGGTGGAAGAAATACTGGACACTTGGATACATAATGAAAAATAAAGACTTCAGCATATCAATCAAGCGTAAAGTATTTAATATTTGCATACTCCCTTGTCTGACTTATGGCTGTGAAACGTGGGCCCTTACAGCGTCACATAGAACTAGAATAGCAGCTTGCCAACGTGCGATGGAAAGAAGCATTCTTGGCATTAGAAGAAGCGATAGAGTAAGAAATATAGATATAAGAGAAAGAACTCGAGTAACAGATATCCTTCAAAAAATAGACCAACTCAAATGGAAGTGGTGTGGCCATATGATGCGTACAAAAGAAGAAAGATGGAGTAAAGTGATAACAAACTGGTTTCCCAGAGATTCAAAAAGGAGTAAGGGCAGACAGCAGTATAGGTGGGAAGACGAAATAAAAAGAACAGCCGGACCATACTGGAGAAGAGTGACCAGAGATAAGACTCAGTGGAAAGAGTTAGAGGAGGCCTTTGCCAAGAGGCAAACTGAGATGAGAGATATTTTGTAACAAAAAAAATACAATGTTGATTATAATTATTTAAAATGTATATAGACTCTAGTAAATAAGTAATAGTATTTAGTTGTTAAGTAATTATGTAACTAACCTCAGTAATAAAGGCTATTTTTATTTTTATTTTATTTTTATTATATGTTGTGTAAAATTCAAGCAGTAGTGTGCGTAGTGCATATTTTAATTAATTTAATGTACTTCGAATGCATTTTATATAAAGCTTAGCTTTCTGCACTTCTCCGCCATATAAACTTTAACTATGCCAAATTTCAGGTTCTCCCGTTCACGGGAAATAGGTTAAAAAGGGGTACAAAGATTTTGCTTCACGTATTAATATATAGATTACTTTCACACTATGTAGATAAATAAATGAATAACTATTTATACATCATTGATATAGATTATTTGTTTTAGGTGTAGAATAAGTTGTACTAAATGTTATGAAAAGCTACAATTGACGTTGTAGCGGCACACAGCTGATATGCGACGTTACTGTATGCACTACAACAATGGACGTGAGAAACCAAATACCTCTTCTATCTTCAAAGTTACTATTATTTATAATTTTGAATTGTAAACAATACGTTGATATTATTACTTCCTATAAGGTTAGCCAGTAAAAGTCGCATGAAAATCGGTTCAACTGTTTTGTAAGATGGTAAACACAGTAAACCTAGATTGGGACTGGCTCTCAAGAGCTGTTGCTGTAATTGGTGCTTCGCGACAGATTATCCACTCGAGGGTGGGAGCTAGCCAGGTAGATTTAGAAGAAGCACTACGACTATACCATGGTTTCATCTCAACGTTTTCATTCACCGAAAGCTCTTATTCAAGCTCTATATAGTATTCGAACCTACGGCCATCGACACTATGTCCGAACACGGTATCAACTAAGCCAACATCGCTTCATGTCCACACGACTATAACATTAGCCTCCTGCTGTTATCAATAATAATAACAGATAAGGAATAATCAACAGGAAAATAATAGTGTTATCAGTAATTGGTTATCCATCGCGTAGAAACAATGCCTTGTGTTATTAGTCATTGCTATAATGAATACTTATGGTGGTAACATTGACATACAAAAACCCAAGATGCACACTTATGAAGTCATTTCAAATAGTCTTGGGTCGCTTACGTCTTTGTTAAAACAAAATAATTCGGGTAAGGTTGAATTTGCAAAACCTTAAGTTTATCGCATAACTATAAATAACTGTGTATGTATATTGGGGAGTTATTGCGATCGGTTTTGAGCGGTACTTTTATTAGAGACTGTGTATATTGGGTATATGGCAATAGGTGGTAACTATAAATTAAATAAAATGTATGGTAGTATTTAGTATATTTTTTATTTCTTTAATTACCTTAACAAAGTAAAATTTTGATGATCTAATTGTTTTAGCGTTGGAATATCAATCCCATGTCCGCAGAATCCAACCCCGGCATGTAATAAGGAAATAGCGGACATTTAGTAATTACAATTGGTAACACTATCAGCGGACAGGGAGGAAAATATCTTGAAGAAACCTGCACCTGAGATATGTTCTTGTAGTACCACCGTATGTGGGAAAATATAGAACTGTAGACTTCTCAGAGCTTGAAAGCGCCATTACGTCGTCGGCTGGTGTGGTGATTATTCCAATACCTTCATTCGGGGAGTGCAGTGGGTCTCATACAAACTATGATGACAAATGAAAAACGAACATTTTTGAGAAAAAGATAACTTGCATAGAAAATGCTATAACCTTTAAAGATGAGAATGCAATGGTCACTGCAATGCACTGCACTTTTCCAATTTTAGTGCTGTTGACGGCCTTAGAAACTATCGATCGGCATATTTTCCTGTATAAATTATACCAAAATACTTAATTTGAAAATCATTCGACGAATTATGTCCTCTTCACAAAATTTGCCATTTGACATAGTCATTTACTATTCCATTGATTCTCTCGGGGTACAGTTTTCCAACCTTACTGATATTTAACCCGTTAAAATCGTCTTCTTCGTCTATTTTTGGTGCGTCCTCTTCTTCCACCAGCACCGTGGGTAGTAAAAATATGGCTATCACAAGTCCTGGAGGTAGTTTCTGAAATGGACAGTATTATTATGAATATAGCACTAATTATTGTCAAATCTCTAGGTTCGATCCCTCGGTAGGGAGCCCTTGAGTGCGTTGCTTGCGCGATACAGTGACACAAAAATTTACATCACTGCTACAACACTACACGATCACCCCCACACACGTGCACGCTACACGCTTACACATGGAAGTGGAAGGGTTTTATTTTTTCCTCTTATCGAACTGAAAAAAACTCTAATTTTTCGATAATAAATATATCGAGGAGTTGTTGAGGCGTGTATGCTTGGTACACATATACGTCTCAACAACTCAAACATATATGAATAGTTAGCTAGGTTAGCTAAGATAGGTCGCGATTTTGCATGCAACAGGCAACAGCCAAGCCGAGATGTGCCGTGCACCCTTGAGCTGGTTGCCAAAATAAAATCGGCTGGTGCCTTAAGCGCTCGCCCTAAGGCTAGTCCGGTGAAGCTGTTAAGACCTTGCTGGGTCAATAGCGTAGTCATTTCGAAAAAAAAAAACTCTTACACCCATCGTTCGATGCGTCCGAGTAAAAGTGAGACAGCGGCAACACACAATATACACGTAAACTGTTGTGCTAATAATGCAATTCAATTAATAGAAGTATGCAATTTTTCGTCAATATTTACTTATGACCTTATTATCGTCTTATAAATTATCGTCCTTAACAACAAGCCTTAACAACAGACAACCAATTTTTTAATATTATTTATAAATATTACCATTTTTAATTCAAAATCGAAGTCTTCTCGCGAATATATCTCATTAGGCTTGAGACCCAGTCTACGCATCACTAAGCAGAGCTTGGAGTAGTAATAATCGAGAAGAGGATAAAAGTGTTTAGCTCGAAATTCCTCGTCAGTTCCTGTGATGATGAAATACAGCAAGTCTACCAATGGACTGCTAACTCGCATCGTCTGGTAATCTAAAATTTTTAACTGGTATTTGCTCTCCTGTAAACATAAGTTATAAGAAACTGTAAACATAAGTTAAAGTATTTGTGATGATCTGCTAATGTTAGATATTGTCCTTTGTAGATAAATTATTCTCACTTTCACATGCTATTTTGGTTTTATATATCTACTACAAAAAATAATACAACTACACTTGTGTTTGTAGTAAAATACTTTTACTAAACTGCATAGTTTCAAGTCGTTGTGATCTGATGGAATATTAATCCAAAGTCCACAGGTTCGTACACCTATCGGTGATACCAGTAAGCATTTTTCGGAATTCTATACCAGTGAATTTTCGGAATTCGCAAACATTTTGTAATTGAAATTGTATCGACCGACGGTGAAGGAAAACATCATGAGTAAACCCGAACCCGAGAAATGTTCTTGTAATACTTCTGTATGTGGGAATATAGAGAACTACGGATATCTCAGAGCTTGAAATCGAAAATACGTCGCGGGCTGGAGTTCCCATACATACATTTCTTTGGGGTATAAGCTCTATGGCTTATAGCCCTATAGAGGGTCTTTTACAGGCTGATGACGATGATAATCTCATTAATTAAGACAAATAACATAACAATTTTAGTCTCAGAATCAAACTCTAGTATAATATTGCGTATGCTAGTTCTTTTACACAAATTGTTCCAATATTTTAGAAAAATCTACAATTTTACTTTAATCTTACCTCATCCATCTTATGCATCAAGTTGCTCATACGAAAATCACCGTGAATGAGAACAGCGCGTCGCAGTGGTTTAGCGTATTCCGCCAAGTGTTCCAGAAAATCTGTTTTTGCAAAAAATACCTGCAGCCGATGCTTATTCTGTTCATGATTTACCGTATTATATGCTGTTTCGAACGCCTTGACAATAACGTCACGCATACCTTCTCGATTAAATGCAGGAAATTGAAATCTCTCCACTATTTTTTTAAATTTATCTGGATACTCTTGTTCAAATGCAAATGATAAGGCATGTAGCTTAGCCATCTCATTCACAGCCTTGGATGCATAAGGCCAATCTACTGATTTAAACCTGTTATAGGCACAATAACCTTGAGCAGATAAATCCTCTAATACCAAAACATCTCGTCCAGGAATCAAATTATGTTCGTAGAATTTAGCGAACTGAAGCCTGTCCTCTTCGAGTACGTTGTGTTTTTCCTCTATCTGACGGTACATTTTTGATATTTCCGTATAAACAAAACATTCTGTTTGAAAAAAAATATGTTTCCTGTTCGAACGGAAGTTCTCGCTCCATATCATTACTTTAGCGAAGAGATTAAGCCGTTTGGTTTCATTCGAAATCGTTGCCAAGTAGAGCTGTGAGGTGTAGTTCGCGCCGCCACTAGATAACGGCTTAATTTTGACGTCATAGTTAGAAAATCCATTTTTTTCAGCAATTTTTTTTAGTAATTCTTGAAGAACTTCAGGAGAGTCCTCCATTGTTTGCAAATTACAAGTCTTTTAAACAAATATTTGTTTATAATCTGGATTTCGTATCATATCAAACGCCTTTTATACCTTGTTTACGATAATGCAAAGAGTATTATAAAGATAACAATGAAGTATTTTAATCTCATTTAGCTGTAAATAATAAACAATATAACATCATTCATTATGTACGAATGTCCTGTGAAAAAACTATTACCGATGCTTGTGCAGGTTTTATATGTTTGTTTCGGGATGAAGGAATGTCTTCGTTCACAATTATGAATAATCTCTTGCTTATTAATCCTTTTGTGATCTTATTCCGCATGAAGAAGAGGAACATTCTCATACATACGCTGTAAGTTCAAACACCGTGTAAATCGGGTTTAGATATCAAATAGCTATTAAAAGATCAATCAATATGTGAACGATGATGAAAGAAGGAAGAATGAAAATATAATTATTGTAACAATTACACTGACAACACAATAGTGAAAAAATAGAATTTCAAATATAAGTATAACATAAAATAAATAATAGAAATTAAACGCTACAAGATATTAAAATTATGCCATGGGTATATTACCATGAGGCACAATACAACATGTACTTGCTGCCACCTTTGAAAATAACCCAAGCGCTAATCTATATAGCTAAACAACAACTGTGGCTAAATGGAACACTATAATAATAACGATCTAAATCACTATAAATGTAAAATTATGCCATGGGTATGTTACCACGACGCACAATTCAACATGTATTGGCTGCCATCTTTCCAAATAACCCCAGCACTGATCTAAATGGGTAAACAATAAGTGTGGCTAAATGGAACACTATAATAATAACGATCTAAAATACTATACATGTAAAATTTAGGTAATTGAAATCTAGAGTGTATCCATCCGCTAAAAATGATAATTGTAACTAAACTATAATGTAATGTTTTAAAAATATGTACGATCAGAGTATAAATCCTATTGAGGTTCTTGTCAGTTGTTCTCAGTGACTGGGGTGTTTTCTAAACCGGTGGTAGTTTTGACGTTCACCAGCGTCTTTCTGGGCCTAAATTGAATTAAATGTTTTTAAGACTAATATTTTAATAAATTTCTAATGAACGAAATCTCTTGATCACCGCGGAGCAGTACTGCGTTCCCTTCCAGCTATACTGGGCTATGGATCAGACTGGTTCCGTGGCGATCGTGGCCGGCCGAAGTTCACCCCTAGCGGTAAGACAGAGGGGTGTCGGGATCGTGGCAGCCGTCTGGGGAAAGTACGTCGTTGTGGGGGCGTACTTTTCACCTAACAGGCCCCTGTGGGAGTTTGAGAGGTTCCTTGGCTCTCTGCAGAGAGCTGTCAGGCTGCTGTCGCCACTCCCCGTGGTCCACATGGGTGATTTAAACGCTAAATCGGGGACCTGGGGAGCGGCAGTCACGGACTTGAGGGGCGTGGCCGTTGAGGAGTGGCCAGCTGAAGTGGGCCTGTCCCTCCTCAACAAGGGGACGTCCACACGTGCGTGCGACAGAACGGGGGTCTGTGGTAGACCTTTCGTTTGCCACCCCGTCTGTCGCACGCCATGTCCGGGGGTGGAGAGTGCTTGAGGAGGTGGAGACCTTATCGGATCATCGATATATCAGGTTCGAGGTCTCCACCTCCCAAGCCGGAATCGGCACCCGCCCCCGAAGGGGCGCGAAGTTCCCCTGTTGGGCGGTAAGCCGCCTCAACCGCGACCTAGCAGAAGAGGTGGCCACCGCCCAGGCGTGGGCCCTACCCCCCTCGCAGGATGATGTCGACGCGTTCGCAGCCCGCCCGGGACCCCGTCAGGGCCGGGCGCTCTCCACCGGTGAGGAGATAAAGAGAACTACCGAGCGTCTCCTCAACCGGCGGAGAGCGCCCGGCCCTGACGGGGTCCCAGACCGAATGCTCGGCATTGCGCTGGGTCATCTCGGGTGCTGTTCGACCGGTGTTTGGCTTCCAGGCAGGGCGTTCCACAGTGGACGCCCTGTGCCTCCTAAAGTCGCTGTCGACGGAGGCGACCTCCTAAAAGGAGAGGGTCTCGGCGGTGTTCTTAGACATCGCCAACGCCTTCAACAGCCTGCCGCACTAAGTCATACGGGAGGCTTTCCGATATTTCGGGGTGCCCCTGTACCTGCGGCGGCTGTTGGAGGCGTACCTGGAAGACAGGGAGGTTGTCTACGTCGACGGCGATGGGTAAATGGTCCGGCGCACTACGAGGCCAGGGGTTCCACAAGGGTCGGCCCATGGGACGCTCCTTTCGAACATGGGCTACGACTGGGTGTTCCGCGGCGCGTTCCCATATGGAGCACGCCTAATCTGCTACGCGGACGACACCCTAGTCGTAGCACGGGGTGAGGAATAGAGGGAGGTGAAGCGCCTGGCCACGATGACTATAACCCTTGTGGTCAGGCTCATAAGGATGTTGGGCTTCAGGGTGGCCCTCGAGAAGACCGAGGCCATACTCTTTCATGGGCCTCGGCAGGGGCCACTTCCTGGGGCCCACACTATGATGGAGGGCACCCGGATTAGGGTGGGAGCCCAAATGAAATACTTAGGCCTCACCCTGGACGGGCGCTGGAGATTCGAGACCGACTTCGCGGGGCTCGGGCCATGAATTGCTAGGGTGGCGGCTGCACATGGGAGTCGTGCAGGCGATGACCGCTTACGGGGCACCGGTCTGGGCAGACGCCCTCGGTGCCGCCAATGTGCGCGCGCTTCGCAATGCACAGCGCATGGTGGCGCTGAGGGCGATCCGGGCGTACCGGACGGTGTCCTCGGCGGTGGCTTTCACGTCGCCGGCTCCCGTCCTTGGGAGCTGGAGGCAGGAGTTCTCGACGCCGTATATGAATTCACGGCAGCGAGGAAACGTAGTGGTGAGCCTCCGGCTCCCAGGAAAATAGAGGCCAAAAGGCAGGAGTTGCGGGAGGAGGCGGTAGAGCGGTGGATGCAGAACCTGGCGAACACGCGCTTCGGGACGTACACCGTCGACGCCATTCGCCCGGTCCTGTGGGAGTGGATTGGGACGAGATAGGGCTCCCTGTCGTTCATGCTGGTGCAGGTGCTGACCGGACACGGTTGTTTCAGGTGGTACTTGCACTGGATCGCTCGCAGGGAGCCGACCGCCGCCTGCCATAAGTGCGGCGCTGAGGAGGATACCGTGCAGCACACTCTCTCTGAGTGTGTTGCGTGGGAGGTAGAGCGCCGCACTCTGGCAGCGGTGGTGAGGTAGGATTTGTCTCTGCCGAGCGTGGTTTCATCCATGCTCGGCAGCAAGCAGGCGTGGCGAGTAGTGCCCTCCTTTTGCGAGGAAGTCATCTCGCAAAAGGAGGCGGCGGAGAGAGCCCGTGAGGCGGACCCGCTAAGTGGCCATCTCCGCCAACGGAGGACCAGAAGAAGGAGGCGGCGCTTTGCCCAACTCCTCCTGCCACCGTAGCCGGAACTGAGGGGATGCAGCCGGGGGCTCATGCCTTCATTGCACAGGTTCGGCGGACGAGGGCAGGCAGCTGATGTGTACCCAGCTGCCTCTCTATAGGTAGGAGCCCGGCGGCCACCTTCCGCCGGGTGGACTGTTGGGGCAGCTATCTAAGGGGAATAATTTAGAACGATCCCTCGCCGCCCTAACACTACGGTCGTTCGGTACACCGTGGGGTTTAGTCCGTGCGAGTCGGACATAACCCACCCTCTCCCTCGGGAGGGTGGGTATTCATAAGGGATTTCCCCACGATAAAAAAAAAGGTTTTCTTTGTTGTGTGTTAGTATTTGTTTAAATATTATTATTTTATATGTTAAATGTGACTATGAAGTGTAATATTAAAATACTGTGAGTGTCTAAAGAGTCACCTGGTATTTGCAAATATCTAGATATAGATGTATCTGTTATCAGGTAGGTAACAAAACAAGGCATACTTATCATACTTATTTGCAAGACTTATTATTATCTATGATTACAAAAATAGTTACATGCTGATATTTCATTGAATATCAGTTTATCCGTTATCCGAATATCCGTTTTATCAGCAATACAAAGGTTATATATTCATTCATATTTTAACAAATATAAAATTGTATATAGTCTTCCTAACCTTGTAAATTTTCATAGCATTACTTTCAATACTTGTCATTTTTTTTATGTAAAACTAAATAACCTATATAGCTGTATTTGTTTTAGTAGGAGAGAAATTTATGATTTCGCGTCATGATATACAAGTAAGCATGACCGGGAGTAATGTACTTGCGTGACTTGCGTCAGACTAGCGACGCATAATGAAACTGAACTGAAATAAAACTGAAAAAATTAAAAAAATATTGAGATTGTGCAGCCATGATGTTTAATGAATTAATAAGCTGTATAAAAAAATATGTGATTATTATTCGAAGTGCCAGTACATGTAAAAAAGAGACTAACGCGAATGATTTTAATTTTCAACTTATGAAATTTAAACATTAATTTCCATGGTTTTACATTTTTATTGCAGTCGTCTGTACTATTGACAATTGCTAACTCGTACTAATGACCGGGTGCTATTGACCCATTCTGAAAAACTATTGGTTCGAGATAACAACCATTCGTACAGATGTCATTATTTTTGACTATATTCTCTAGGATGCCTTAAAGGTCGGCCGAAAAAAATTTAATATTGTATAATGTTATTAGTTTTACTTGTAATTACTATAATATTAAATAAATTATTAATTTGTTTTAAATGTTTTCAATAACATTCTTATTCATTTTAAACAGCAACTTAGCTGTACATCGGACGAAATTCCGGTTTTAAATACAAGAAAGGTCTCCAGTGTGTTACTTCAATTACAATACAATTACAATTTCACAAATTCGATTTTAATTATTATGACACTAATATAGCTGTAAATCAAGATACAAATTTCATCGATAAACATTTGAAACAATTTACGACGCCCCATTTTGTTAAAATATCGCGTGTGGCACCGGTTTACTTAGTGACTTTTATCATTGCTTAGGTAAAAAACAGGTGGAAATCTTAGAAGTTATAAACAGTTTAATCCAATGTAAATAACTCAATAATTCAGAATAAACCATATTAATAATAATCAAGTAGAAGTGCATTAACGTGACACACCAGTATTGATTAATGTAGAAAGTAATAGATGGCGCTGTTAGCAAACGCCTGTGATAAAAAGAATGACAAAGACTCTTCGTAACAGCATGTAATAAAATTATATGTTACTATCATGTGTTAATTTCTACTGTTGAGTGCTCCGACTGCTAGATGCTCTCACTATGACAAATTTCATAATTTGTATATTGAAATAATGTATTAACATTACGTCTAGAGATGATCGATATTAGAAAAACATCGATGTTGACATTGATGTTAACATCTGTTTAAAAGTATAGATGCACGATAAACATCGATAGCAAAACATCGATGTTTTTGCTAGCAAATAAAACTGTCTTTTTTATTATTTTAGCACGGCAAAGTGACTGCACTATGCCTGATGGTAAGCACAGTACAATCCAGAAATAATAGCGACCACCGATTGACACATTGTCCATCGCCGGTCGCCACTATCATGCCGGCCTGTAATAAGCTGGATAACAAAACGCAAGCCGCAGAAGCGAATCACTATTACGGGCTTTTTCGCCATATACATGGTGGTTGCGACCCAGTCGGGCTGTAAAACTCTATCACCCCGCCTTCGCCATTGCCTCGTTCGTTATTCAGCAGGGTGCACCACGTGCAGGTGAGGTTGGCTTGGGTGTCTCCAGTCTTATGATGTTATTCGACACCCTATCTTTATCCGGTGTTTTCCACTTTGTCTGTTCTGTTGCTGGTAAAGGAGTTGGTCGACTTTGAAAAAAAAACCTTTCTGAAGCTGCCCCCTTTTCCTTTTTCCCTTAGGAAATGCAAATAAATAACTATTCCATTAACAATTAACTGGTTCCATAGTTATTTAACAAGTTGAACTCAGGTAGTTGAAATAGGCCTACCTAGTGGATTACTTACACATTCCGCACCGCGCACTGTCACCAGAGGCGTACCACAAGGTTCTGTCTTAGGACCAATTTTATTCGCACTCTATAGCTCTGACATAACCAAGTGTATAGTAAATTGTAAATATCACGTCTATGCAGACAATTTGCAACTTTATATTTCATTTAAGCCTCAAAGCCTTGATAATGCTATTAGCACAATGAACGAAGAAATAATAAGAATTGTAGATTGGTCAAGCCGTAATTCACTTATACTTAACCCTTCCAAAACTAAGTATATGATAATAGGAACTAAGTATCACCTTAGCAATCTTCCCTCAGTTAACAAAACCATTATGGTTATGGATGAGCCAATAGAACGTGTTTCAGAAGCACGAAACTTAGGCTTAATCATGGATTCCGAGTTAAGATATGAGACACATATTGCTGAATGTGTTCGAAACTGTTTTTATCGGTTAAAAGTTCTGTATAAAATGAGACCATTTTTGAGTGAAGAACTACGATTGCAACTTGTAGAAACTTTAGTTCTTTCAAAGCTAAATTTTTCTGATGTTGTGTACGGGCCTCGATTACTCGCAAGAACATCTCGTCTTATACAACGGGTCCAAAATGCTTGTTCACGTTTCTGCTTCACAATACCACCAAGAACACATGTCACCCCTACCATTAATAGACATCTACTTCTGAAAATGAAAGCAAGGCGTAAATTACACCTCGCATGTCTATTGTTTGGGGTAATTCACTCTGAAAGACCGCAATACCTCTATGATAAAATCTGTTGGGTAGGAAGCTACAGAGCCTCTGAGCGTAGAATAAAATCTACACAGATATTAACTCCACGTCACTTTACAACATCCTTCAGAGGTAGTTTTCGATACAACGCTAGTAAGTGCTGGAACAATATACCACCGCCTATAAGATATGCGACTAATTTAATTACATTCAAAAACAAATTAAGAAAGTTTCTACTAGACTCTCAGTCGCGTATCGAAAATTACAATTTGTACGTCTCCGCGATATAATCTCAATACCTTTTTTTTTCTTTTTTTAATTCTTTGTTTGTTCATTATTTTTTATAATGCATACATTTAATACTTTATTTCTCATATTAATACCTACTTATATGCATGTACATATTTACATATTTATACATAATAAACTTCACAATTTATAGAGTTATTGTGATATTTTCATCATAGCGTTATTATCATTAGATATATAAACCCACTTGGCCACAATTGAAAATCAGCGCTGGGGTCATTTATAAAGATGACAGCCAGCACATGCTGAATTGTGCGCCATTGCAGTTGTACCATGGTTCAATAATCTTAATAATTTTGATGTATATTTTTAATTCTTTTTCTATGTTATATATACCTTCGTAACTCTGATATACTACTATTGTATTTGTCCATGTGTTTACTGCAATAAATATATTTTCTTTCTTTCTTTCTATTCGTAGTGTAAAATAGTTAAATTCGATAATAGTCAATAGGGAAGTAACAACTTTTTATGTCGAGAAATTATATTGATAATTTACTTTGATGATAATTTTTATAACCTTAAAGTTGGTTGAGATTTAATTAGAGAATTAAGTGTTGCTTATTGATAATTTCTCAATTCCATATTCCTTCCTTGTATAATATTCATTGAAATCGGTTCAAAATAAATAAAAAATGTACTCTTTGAATCATTCTTTAATATTTCTGGAAGTTTTTAACAGTGGTAAATTATATAAGCTTCCCATGTCTAAATTCTATATGAGCCAAGAAGATATTTTATAATTCAAACATAAAAAAATTATGTCCGTGATCAGCGGCTTTTATAGTAGACGTTTATTATGAAATATTTTTAGAAAAGACAAAAATTTGGTTAGCATTATTTTTGTTAAAAGCTTTTTATAAAGCAGTGTTAATGTTCTTTCTTAGACTGAAATATATCAAAGAGATTGATAAATATCAGGTAGTGCGGTGAGGCTGTAAACACCTTACCAGATCAATAGCGTAGTCAGTTCAAGAAAAAAAAAGTTAAATATAATTTTAAAAGTTTCGTAGGTTTACTGTTATGGAATTAACTAATTCCAGATATTCTGCTATGTTTAATGGTTTCTGCCACACCTCAACTAAATAGTTTTGTAGCCAGTTTCACTTTTTATACTTTCATTTTGAAAGTTAACTTATTAAATAAATTAAAAGTTTAACGATATTGTATATTATTAAGGTCAGCCAAGTGTTGCCAATGAACTTTATGTCCATTTTTTTATATAGAGATACGTCATCCCTCGTCGGTCGTCGCTGTCATGCCGGCCTTTTTTTTACGTTGGGAAATCCCTTATGGATACCCACCTTCCCTGGGGAGAGGGTGGGTTATGTCCGACTCGCACGGACTAAAACCCCACGGTGTACGTCTTCCGCTATTGTTAGGGCGGTACGAGATCTCTATAGACTTCATCGTGCCGCCCCAGCGGTGTGGCCCAGCAGCAGAAGTGCCGCCGCCGGGCCTCGTCTTGTAAGGAGACAGCCGGGTACACACCGGCCATCTCCTTCTCGTCCGCCGGACCTGTGCAATGGGAAGGTGGGGCCCCAGCCCCACCTGTCCCTAGGTCCGGCTACGGTGGCGGGAGGAGGCGGTCAAACTGCCGCCTCCTCCTGCCTATCCTCCGTTGGCGGAGAGGGCCGCTTTGCGGATCGTTCTCGCGCACCCTCTCCGCCGCCTCCTTCTGCGAGACTGTCATGCCGGCCTGCGTGAATGCCTCTTTAAGTTATGTAAATGTGTCTGTCTGTTCGTGATAAACTCAAAAACTACTGAACTTATTTTCGTGCGGTTTTCATAAGTAGATAAAGTGATTCATAACGAAGAAAGGAAAGGATATATAATATGTCAAGGTTTTCTTTATTCTCAAGGCGGGATAAGATCCGCCGGGCCCGCTAGTGTAATATAAAACAATCAATCCTAGACTTGTTACTTATGATTGTAAACACGTAGACGTCGCTAGCATTCGTAGTAATACGTACACTAGTTTCTGTTCGCGACTTAATCCGCTATTTATTTTTTTTCGAAATGACTACGCTATTGACCCAGCAAAGTCTTAACAGCTTCACCGGACTACTAAGGCGAGCGCTTAAGGCACTCAGCCGATTTTATTTTGGCAACCAGCTAAAGGGTGCACGGCACACCTCGGCTTGGCTGTTGCCTGTTGCATGCAAAATCACGACCTATCCTAGCTAACCTAGCTAACTATTCATACATGTATGCGTTGTTGAAACGTATATGTGTACCAAGCATACACGCCTCAACAACTCCTCCATATATTTATTATCGGAAAATTGAGAGTCTTTCAGTTCGATAAGGGAAAAAAGTAAACCCTTCCACTTTCATGTGTAAGCGTGTAGGCGTGCACGTGTGTGGGGGTGATCGTGAAGTCTTGTAGCGGTGATGTATATTTGTGTGTCACCGTATCGCGCAATTCTATGTAAACGAATTCGCGAGTTAAAGTTAACGTTACTCCAACGTAACTATTCCACGCGAGCAAAGACGCGGGCAGAAGCTAGTAATTTATAATTTTAGTTGCAGTACAAAACATTATATAATTTTACTTATGTAATTATAAGATGATTACTGATTGTGTGGTCAATGCTAATTAATTATCGTAGGGGCTGAATTAACACCGACAACAATGAAGTTTGTTTTTTTATGTTTTGAACGAGAAAGCATGCCAAGATGCAAGCATATTTGTGAGTCTTAGAGGTAAAAGCTAATCAAGGACTTTTACGAAATGAAAATACATGTACGCATTCGTGCGATATGAAGGTATTAATCACACTATGTCTCATATAAAATATACATATGGTTTACTCAGGTCGCATGGTTAGATCGGTTCGATTCGTGTGGTTGTATTCAAGTCAACACTCCACACTGAGTTTACTTTGGTATCCTTGAAGTTGTTACTATTCAGTTGAGTGGGCTAAGCACTCGTGCTAATTACCTAATGAAGCTTTGAAGGCCCATAATGCCAAAAGTGGCTATTGGGTTCGGAAAAACTGAATGTAGTGGAGTGATTATTTTAGTCATAGAAGAGAAACCTATAAGAAAGTAATCAACAATAGGACTGTAGCCACAGATGAGTTATATAGGGGCAAGCTCGCGTGGCAGGGGGACTGCTCGGATGCGAGGGAGTGGTCGGGGGGTAATGGGGGAGGCCGACGGGTCGTTTGACCGGGCCCTGACTGGCGTTTTGAGCACTGCAGAGTTTGTCCCGGGCTCTGCCGCTGGCTCCGCGGCTGCTTCGGTTGCCGGCTCTTTGCCGAGCTCCGACTCGGAGCGAGAAGGGGTACTTCTAAAGGAGGTACCCCCAATGGATGTATATGCCTTGGACGCTCAGCGTCTTAAGGCTCTTGCCGGCTCAAGTGTAGCATGTATATTTGAGACGGCAAAGAAGTCTAACAAAGTGAGTGGCAAGTGCATCAAGGCACTGAAGGACGCTGCCAGGACTCTCCAAGAGGTGGTGGAGGCTCTGGTGGACCGCACGGAGGGGGAGGAGAACAGCAAACTCCAAAGGGAGTCAAAGACCCTCCGCCGTCGGATTGAAGATCTGGAGGCGGAGAACCTGGCGTGGCGGAGGCAGGTTAACGCCAAAAAGGTGATGCCTCCTCCTCCTCCCCCCATGCCGGCACCTGTGCCGGTAACTGTGGAGCCTGAGTGGCGGCAGGCCCTCACCGAGGCAGTCGACACTCTCCGCACGTTGTTCGGCAACATGCTGAACGCACGTGTGGAGAACCTAAAGCGCCGCCTCCCTCCGGAAGAGTCTATCCGTCCGGCCCTGGCCGGAGACAAGAAAAAGGGCGGAGAGACTAGCGCGGCGAAGTCGACCGTTAAGGCGCCTCCAGCCCCAGCAGTAGCCCCGTTGGGCATAAACTGGGCCGAGCTACCGGTGCCAGCGGCGGCGACAGATGACACGACGTGGTCCACCGTGGTGGGCCGCAAGAAAAAGGCCGCCAAGGCCCCGACAGCGGCACTTAGGACTACAACCCCGACGGCCCCCAAGTCCCCGCAAAAGCCTGCAGGGCAGAAGCTGCCACCCGTCCCCCAGTCGGCTGCGGTCATAGTGACGCTTCAAGATGCCGCAGCTTCTAAAGGGGTCGGGTACAGAGAGGTTTTGGTGAAGGCACGTGAAGCCGTGGCCCTACAGGCTATAGGCATCGAGGACGTACGGGTTAGGTTTACGGCCACAGGGGCAAGGAAAATCGAGCTCCCGGGCCAGAGCAAGGAAAAGGGTGCTGAACTGGCCCGGGAATTAGAAGGCGCGTTGGCCAACATCGCTACGGTCGCCATCCCGACTAAGAAAGTGGACATCTGGATCGTCGGACTCGACGATTCGGTGTCCCAGGACGAGGTCCTGGCGATCGTGGTGGCGAAGGCCAACTGTAGGACAGCGGAGGTGAAGGTCGGGGAGATAAGGAGAAATTGGGGAGGGTTAGGTGCCGTGCACTTAACGCTCCCGGCGGCGGCGGCCAGGGAGCTGGTACAGGTGGGCAAGCTCATGATAGGGTGGAGCGTTGTGCGTGTCCATCTGCTGGAGGAGAGGCCCATGCGCTGCTTTAAGTGCATGGGCTTGGGGCACACTCGTCCCTTGTGCCTCTCCTCCTCCAGCAGAGGCGAGGGCTGCTACCGCTGCGGCGCAGCGGGCCACAAAGTGGCCGAGTGTAAGGCGGACGTGGCCCGCTGCGTCGTCTGCGCAGATGCAGGCAGGCCCTCGGGGCACGTAATGGGGAGCCGCATGTGTAGGCCCCCCACCATGAAGGGCAGGGACCCCCACGTTTTTGGAACGGGTCCAAAGGTGGCCGCCGCCAGGCAGGAGGAAACTGCTATGGACCATTAATGGAGCACACCATACGCAGTTTCCTCCAGACGAACCTCAACCACTCCGCCGCTGCACAAGATTTGCTCGTGCAGTCAGTGGCGGAGTGGGGCATCGAGCTCGCGGTCGCTGCGGAGCCGTATTTTGTTCCCTCCCAGCCGCAGTGGGCTGGGGATCGGACTGGCTCCGTGGCGATCGTGGCCGGCCGTGGTTCGCCCCTGGCGGTGAGGGAAAGGGGTGCCGGGTTCGTGACAGCCGTCTGAGGGGAGTGCGCCATTGTGGGGGCGTACTTCTCCCCTAACATGCCCCTGCGGGAGTTCGAGGCGTTCCTCGGCTCCTTGCAGGGAGCTGTCAGGCGGCTATCGCCGCTCTCCGTGGTCCTGATGGGCGATTTAAATGCTAAATCGAGGACCTGGGGAGCGGCAGCCACAGACCTGAGGGCCGGGCCGGGATCGGCACCCGCCCCCGGAGGGGCGTGAAGTTCCCCTGCTGGGCGGTGAGCCGCCTCAACCGCGAACTAGCGGAAGAGGCGACCATCGTCCAGGCGTGGGCCATACCCCTCCCCCCGCAGGACGACGTCGACGCGTCTGCAGCCCACCTCCGTGGTGCCCTCACGGAGGTTTGCGACGCGTCGATGCCGCGGAGTATACACCGCCCACTACATTACTACATTATTGTTGTAGGTGGTAGAGCCCCGCTGAAGCTATTTTTGGTTTCAGCATGAATGGGTCGGCTCCTCCGGGGTAGTACCACCCCTCTCACAGATAACCGACGTGAAATAACAGTGCTTGCATTGTTGTGTTTCGTTCGGTCAGTGAGAGAGCCGGAGGCCCACACCCCTTCCTCTTTCCTTCTTTCCCTTTCCTTCCCCTCCCCCTTCTCGCATATACAGGCTGGCAACGCACTTGCGACGTCCCTGATGTCGCTAGTGTCTATGGACGGTGGTGATCATTTAACATCACGT
>JACEII010000275.1:35805-64028 GCA_014332785.1 Antheraea mylitta | reverse complement strand
CTGCTGGTCGTGTACCCAGTAGCCTCTCTATAGTAGGGCGAAGCCTGGCGTACACTCGCCAGGCTGCCGCAGGGGCAGTTTCAGGTCAGTGAGCATGCTCGATCCCTGGCTGCCCCTTCCATGCGGCGGACGGTACACCGTGGGGTTTTAGTCCGTGCGAATCGGACATAAGCTACCCTCTCCCCCGGGAGGGTAGCGTATCCGTTAGGGATTTCCCCACGTTAATAAAAAAAAAAAAAAAGTAGTTTCGGGGAAGATAAATCGATCTAGCTAGATTTTATTAATAGAAAACTTTTTTAACTGAGATTTGAGGCAATGAAAAAATACAGCTAGAATATGAAGATAAATTTCGCCGCCGCTGTCAAAACAAAAATAGCTCAGGTGGAAATTGGTTGCTTCGAAAATCCGTGTAACCCCAGTTCGAATCCGAGTGTATATATATATATATATTTTTTTTTGTAAAATATCATATTTTTTTAAGGCAAACCTAACAATTTATTTTAATTAAATAAATAATTTTATTAAGATATCTTTTTTTAATATTTTTTTTTAAATGGAAAAAATGCTAATTTCGTGAGGCAAACCTAACAGTTTATTTTATTTTATTTTTTTTAAATAAGGGACCTAGGCTCGGTCGCCCAGATAGTATATTGTAATACGTTCAAGTAATGAGTGTAATTCTTACCCTTAACAAATCGCCACTCCTTTCCAAAGCCCAGTGTATCAAATATAACCTTGTCAATTGGTCCATAATGGTTTTAACATTCTGACTAGATGATTCCGTTAATCTTAAAGTCTCTCTCCTGTACGTGTCGCAGATTACTGCACGACAATGGGCCTATGAATTTTTTTTATTAAATTATTGAAACAAAACTTTTTTAAATTTCAAAAGTGGAAAACAATTATAATTACTTATCACTTAATATTAATATTAATTACCTCAAACTTGTATCTAAAAAAATTGAAACACAAAATTAGCATAAAATCAAAATATTGTGTTGTAATAAATACACTGAATCCGGACCTCAATAGTGAACTAACAATATTTATACCTAATATATTCTGCACAATATACTTCTTGAACATTCATATTTTATTGAGTAATTACTAATACGTATTTATAATTCAACTAACCTCTGCCCGCGACTTCGTTCGCGTGGAAAAAAGATATTCTTTATTTCTAACACGAAGCGGAATCTCTCAAGAGGACACAAAAGGAAACAGGAAACAAAAGGATTTTGAAACATTCTTCATTGGTGTTCCGCTCCTATTAGTCTTAGCGTGATGATATATAGCCTATAACCATCCTTGATAAATGAGCTATATAATATTGAATTTTCTAAATCGTAGTAGTAGTTCCTGAGATTACCATCTACGTCATAACGTCACAAACTTTACCTCTTTATAATATTAGTATTAGTGAATGATACTTGAATCCATTATATTTTAGTCAAATATGTTTGTTTGTTTATTCCAGTACCTAGCTTAAACTTTTGTATGAAAAGAATGTTTAACAAAACGTTATTTTTTTATCGTGTGGAAATAAATCCCTTATAATATTTTTTCTGACAAACTTGATAGTTTCGTCAAAAAATTGGAAGAAAATGAGAAAATGTTATAAATTATATTTTGAAGTCGAGCGTTCAATTTTAAACAAGAAAATGATTTGGTCTATCCTTTTTGATGAACCATTAAAGAGTTATAAAATTGTAAACTCAAAAAAACAAGCTTTCCCATGTTAATCATATTTGGAAATCGACATTTACCATGCGGCACATCTTAATATTAATATAAAGGGCTGATGCTTTCACAGGATTTTTTTTCATCATTTCCAACAATGTTTTCGATATAGTAATTAAGAGAGAAAAAAATAGTCGATTTTTTTATCGGTCTAATATAGATAGTACGTACGTTGACAGAACAGTACATCGAACTTGTGCGAAGTTGGGACGCGTCATTAGTTAATTAAAAATGTAAGCCTAGCGACCTCTGTAGTTTTCGTCTGACACCGCTAACATATAGAAATATTATGAGATAAATACAGTACCTCAGCTGCTGCAACTAACTGTACTCCGGTAAGTTCCCAAGCATCTTCGAAACACAGACCCGTTTTCATTCGTTTTCTAATACAACCGACAGAGGACGACACTTTCCTTGAAACGAAAACATGTTCATTTTTAGCTTCAAATTTAACTATAATTAATATTTGTTATGGATATTAAAGTAAAGCAAATGCTGTCACTAAATTTCATCTGTTTGAAAATTTATGAAATTCACAATTTTAGTATTTTCATTTAATGCTATTAAAAAAGTTCTGTCATTTTTATTTCGTATATCTTTTTTATTAATTAGTAACAATCAAAATTTAAATATTTGACTCAATAGTATAGTGGATTATTAGTGTTTTAAAAATTTCTTTCTGTCAATAAAAATGTCAATGTTACGCACAACACCCAAATGAAATATATAAAGAATTAAATTATTTTTTTAATGGTAGTAAAACGTAGGTAGTACGGTATCAGGGTGAATTTAAAAGAAACAAAAAGTAACTCCGCCGCGACAGTGAGACACTGCCGTGACCAGGATTCGAACCTGGGTTACTACGGCCACAACGTAGGGTCCTAACCACTAGACGATCACGGCTATCGGAGTTGTTATAGTATACGTCGAAAAATAACACCTCTTACTCGAACAACTGAAATACTTTCACTTATTAGTTTATATTGTAATTTTGTATAAGTTACAGCAAAACGATTTAAGTTACAACTTATTTTAAAAGTACACTTGAGTGAAATCAAGCATGAAAAATTATGTTTTTTTTTAGGTTATTTTGAACATTATAAAATATTACATTAAATTAGTCTTTTGATACTAAGACCCACTAGATAACGTTGTTTGAACTTATTTTCCGACAAATTAATAATGTGTTCCGAAATTTTATTCTATAACCTGACACTATTACCGAAAAAACCTTTATAGGTATTATTGAGTCTATAACAAAATCTAATCTGTATTTATCTCTCATATTAAAGTTATGGTGGTCGTTTAACAATCTCGATTAACTAAGTGTTTTCGGAACTTAATTTAATTATTGAAGAAGCATTATATTAATTTTGATAAATTGATAAAATACAATATAATCTTTTATTCCTTACTCGCTGATACCCACAACTTGAGCTATTTTTTTTTTCTCGAACTGACTACGCTATTGGCCTGGCAAGGTCTTTACAGCTTCACCGGACTACTAAGGCGAGCGCTTAAGGCACTCAGCCGATTTTATTTTTGTTAACTAGCTCAAGGGTGCTCGGCACACCTCGGCTTGGCCGTTACCTCGAAAAACCCGATCTGACCTAACTAAACTATGCTAAGCTATACATGTATCCATTTTTGGATCATGCAATTAGAATTGCATGATACAAAAACACAACATGTGAATCGAAAGGAAGAGCTAATTTATCTATTATATTAATGATATATTTTATACATACAAAAAAAAACAAAAAAAAGTCAAAGATATACTTAGTCTACAACATTTCTTCGTCTTTTGAAGTATTAAGAATTCATAGTTTCATTAAATTAATATTGACTTTATATAAAATAATAATATCAATTTTTTTTCTAGGTAAAGACTCAGTGTGTAAAACTAAAAAAAAAATCAAAATCCATCCAGTAGTTTTTACATCATTAGCGCACGACAGATCTCTATAATTCTATCTACTTTTAAGTTAATTAATTTAAAAAATTCATACCCAGCAGCCACCGCGTAAGCAGCATTAACAATTCCCTCTGGAGTACCTTCCCAGTTCACACTACGACCTTTGACAGCATCCATAATATATGCCACTATAGGTGTCAGTACATTCCCCGACTCGGCTTGCTCCCAGGCTTTTATCAAAAACCTGAAATACGCCAATAATGCCCGTTCTCACCAACGTTCCTTAAGTTTAAGCAACACTGAAAACTCTTTTTTTTTCGAACTGACTACGTTATTGGCCTAGAAATAACAGCTTCACCGAAATATCACTTAAAACTCATTTAAGTGACCACTTAGCGAGATGTCGTTTTCACTAAAGTCTAAGAGTTACCTAAATTAAAAATTCGATACCTAAAAATTCGATATAATGCTGTGTTATTTTTTACGAACATGTTAAATTGAATAGGTAATTATTTTTAACTTTGAAAAACTGAATTTAGTAAAAGACTGGCATAATGTAAATAGTAGAAACTGTAATAAACTGGTTGTCCCATGTCACAGACTTAGTAAAACCAGTAATAGTTTCTTAGGTAACAGTATTAGGTTTTACAATAAAGTCCCAAAACCGATTACCGATTACCGATTTGCCGGACTGCAAATTTAAGCGCCACGTCAAGAGAGTGTTAGTGTCAAAAGGATATTATAGAGTGGATCAGTATGTGAACGATAGTGATGTCTGGAATTGACTCCTCTCTGTATATCCACTATAAGCTAATGTATGATGTTTTGGAAATGTATAAAAAAAATGTAACCGATCGAGTTTCTTGCCAGTCTTCTCGATTGCTGGGTTGTTTTCCGAACCGATGGTAGTTTTTGACGTTCATAAGCGCCTTATTAGGGCCTAAACTGAATAAAGAATTTTTGATTTTGATTTCGTTTATATATCATAAATTGAAAAAATATTTGAGTTTTTCGTAACTTATTTGGAAACTATGGAAACCGGGAGATTAATAAAAAGTCAGAAATCCCTTATCATGACGATGCAGTGTCTAAAAATTCTGCACGGATTTCTAATAGATAGATAATAAATATCTTCTATACATATAATAACAATGTAAATCTAATGTGTCTGTAATTTTTCGATTTTAGCGAAAAAAAAATGTTGCAGGTGTCTAAAAATAAGTAATAGAAAACATTTCAATCATTTTTAGAAATGTTTGTCTGTCTGTCTGTTTGTATGAACAGGCGTCAATTCTAAAGTACTGAGTTCACAATAAAACCTCAGCAAGACGGCAACAGCCCAAGCCAAGGTGTGCCGTGCACCCTTGAGCTAGTTGCCCAAATAAAATCAGCTGAGTGCCGCAAGCGCTCGCCTTAGTATTCCGGTGAAGCTGTTAAGACCTTGCTAGGTCAATAGTGTAGTCAGTTCGAAAAAAAAAACCTCATTAAGAAAACAATAGAGCATACCCTCAGGAGTAACTATTTTTTTGTTTAGTAATTAATAGCAATTTATGTTATCATATAGGTCGAATTCTGAGATTACTAAGGATGTAGCGCTCTACAAGCAGAGCCTAATAACAGAGGACATTTTTTTTATTTCACTCGATAACCCATTAAAATTTTATGCTATAAAAATATAAAGTTCAATATTTAAAGAAATATCGTTCAATATTTGGTTTAATAGACTTTTTATTAGAAAATTCGACTTTACAACTGCCTCATAAACATTTTCCTGTGGGTTCCAACATAGGAAAATAAATACAAAAAACAAGAAATTTCTACAAAATTTGATTTAATATTGACCTGCAATGCTTCATCGGTGTGAGTTACAGTTAAGTCGCCGTAGACACTATTGTAGAGCGCTTAGTGCTTAGTAATTCTTGAGTTCAAAATGTATGATAGCATAAATTTTCACAAAGTTATAGAAATAATCAAAATTTATGTGTATTTTATATGAAAAATCTTCTCACGCTCCGAAATATTACTCAGAGTTAATCTTCAAACATCAAACTTTAAGGCATTTATTTTTCTACTTCCATAAAAATTTGCTACGGAGCCGAAAAAAAAAATCGATTAAAAAAGCACCCTAAAATTATTCTACCGAAAGCTAAAACTCATAGCATTTGAATGTAGGTCAATTGACACTATGTTCGAAGACTTTACTGAGCCGTCATAGTTTTTCTATCTGTAACGCTATTTATACATTTCAGTCATTTTTTAATTTTTAGAACGTAGTACATTATTATGTATATAAACTCACCTTGCTGTTTGCAACAGTAATACCGTGTAATCGCCTTCGTAAGTTCTAGTCGCGGTTACAAAGGCGTATATAAACGGCAGGTTCGAAGACATCATGTATCCGTGGCCACCACACGCCAAGCGGCACTGCTCTATATACGCGGCAGAGTCTGATGTGCTGATCGCTTTCAAGCAGCTGGATATAGCGTGAATCTAAAACCGCAAATAAAACAAACGAATATTTTGTTTGCATTTTTCTCGTCGTTTTCAGTATTATTATTATCTGATATCTGTAATTTCATCGCTGTCGTTTGCTAACAAAGGGAAAACTAGAGGAAAAAGCACTACACCACTTACCCCAATTCTCCACGGGCAAGAAAATATTCACCTATAAATACGTACTTCTTATAAAAATCATAGTATCATATAGAATCTAATACCTTTGAACGAGCAATTCTTTTATATTTTTATATTGTTATATATTCAGGATATCGGAAATGGCTTCAGCGATTTCCGTGAAACTTAGTATGTACGTGGTTTCGGGGACGATAAATCGATCTAGCTAGATTTTATTAATAAAGAAACTTTTTTATCTGAGTTTTCAGGCAATGAAAAAAGATAGCTGGAATATACATGTAAATTTCGAGGCCGCTGTCAAAACAAAAACATTTCAGTTGGAAATCGGCTGCTACGAAAACCTGTCTAACTCCATTTCGAATCGGGGAGAGCAAAAGAGATATCTCTATTTTTTTTTTTTTTTTTGGTAAAAGAATGCTATCTTTGTGAGACCAACCAAACAGTATATTTAAAGTTAAAAATGTTTTTTAAAGAACAGAGCCAGGCTCGGTCGTCCTGGAACTAGGACTGTTGATATTTTTAAAAATATCGGATTTTCGATATATCGATATTTATGAAAATATCAATATCGGAACTCGATATATTTGAAAAAAATATCGATATTTCGATATATCGGCTATGTTAAAAAAATGTAATTCAGCTTAACATTGATTTACAGTTTTTAATCCAGTATATTTGTATAGTTTATACCATATATGTTTTAAAATATAACAATACAGTTCTAAGAGCCACTTGCACAAACGTCATTCAATCATATTGATAATCGTCATCATTATTGTTTTATCTAAATCTAATCTAATATCTTTAAATGAGCTATTCTTGTATATTTTTATATTTGTATATATTCAGGATCTCGGCAACGGCGTCATCTATTTCCGTGAAACTTAGTACGTAGGTAGTTTCGGGGACGATAAATCGATCTAGCTAGATTTTATTTATGGAAAAAAAAATTACTTAGTGTTCAGGCAATGAAAACCTATAGCTAGAATATAAACGTAAATTTCGCCGCCGCTGTTAAAACAAAAATAGCTCAGATCGATCTGATCTGTTGCATCGAAAATCCGTGTAACCCCAGTTCGAATCCGAGTGACACCAAAAGAAATATCTTTCTCTTTTTTTTGGTAACAAAATGCTAATTTTGTGAGGCAAACCTAACAGTTTATCTTAATTTAAATATGTTTTTTAAAGAACCGTGCTAGGCTTGGTCGCCCAGGTACTAAGATAATTATATGTACCAATATTTTTCAGTCCATCAGTTACCAAGTTTTTTAAATAGTGGTAGTCTACTAGTTTCACTAGTAGAACAACATTTCGATGTCTGCTGTATCGAACCCCGGTGTGTAATAATGAATTTTACAAAATTCGCGTACACTTAATAATTTAAATTGGTAACAGTATCGTCTGACGGTCAAGGAAAAACCCGTGAGAAAACGTACAATTGTGGTTTTCTCAGAGTTTGAAATTGCCAATACGCCGTGGGCTAGTGTGGTGATTATGCCCATACCTTCTTTCAGAAAAAGGTCTGTAGCCCTGCAGTGGCTCTCCTACAGGCGGATGGTAATGAATATTTTTCAGCAAGAGATTTTTTAAATACTATTTACTTCATATGTTCAGCTGTTTTACTAGGTACTACGATTACTACTAGCCTGCTTCATATTCATTAATCCAAAACGTGACAGCGTAGAAAATAACGGAAGGAACAGGATAAATGCAGGATGCACGAAATGGAGAAAGATGTTCAGGTTATGCGATCCACAAATGCCCTTGCAACTCACGGGGAAGGCGTATAAAATGGTTATGTTACAAAAGAAACGGATGGGAAAAAACTGTACGCGGCAGAGCTGCGATTGTTAAGATGTATGGTGTAACTAGAAGTGATAGAATAAAAACGTATCAGATAAAGTTTGAAAACATCACCAGTGACAGAGAAGTTGAGAAATAATGGTTAGCATGATACAGGCATGTCATAAAGAGAGATGAAAGACTTTTAACTAGAATAGTTTTAAGTATGAAAGTGAATAGATATAAAAGTAGAGGAAACCGAAAAAAGTATGGATAAAGTATGTAAATATAACATATGTAATAGGTGTGAGTTCTGAGATTATATCTGACTGAGGAGACTGGAAAAGAAAAACATAATGTATCGATTCAACCTAGGTGAAATAAAGCTAAGAAAATGATTATGAATAAAAAAAATATCGACCGCCGATATCCAAATTATAATATCAAAATATCGATATATCGCCCAAAAATGGTACTAAAAATATCGATATTTTGAGATAAAAACATCGATATTTCAATATATCGAAATTTTATATACAGTCCTACCTGGAACTAAGACTTTAATAACTTCGTGTTAAGTGAATCTATTATGTTTTTTTAATGACAACCAAGTGTTTCAAAAGTAATATTAAAAAGACATGATTGAAATCTATTCAATAGTTTTCGTGCGACGTACATGCAAAGGCAAAACTCGTAATTTAGGCATATAGCTAAAATGTTAACACAACGAGGACATTTAATGTATTTTAAAAGTTAAGCCTTAATCACTCTGAGTAGGAATTTTACTGCTAAAAGATTATAAAGTACCACCTACCTTACAATAATGTTCGTCTAAAAGTGTCTGTCTACCTCTGTACATTCATTAAAATTATTAACAAACTAGCTGTGCCCGCGACTTCGTCCGCGTGGAACTTAATGTAAAAAACAGTGATTAATAAAATCATGTGAATGAATTAAGTCTGATGAATTTACTCATGTAGATGAATCTACTTATCTACTTTTCTCTCGTTCTTAAGTCGCGTGGTCATTAAGATTACAATAACATTCGATAGAGTGAACCGATTTGAATGAAACTAAAACTTAATGTTACTCGAGGATATGTTTAATAATTCTACGTCAGATTTTATCGTAAACGCAATACTTTTTTTTTTTTTTTTATCGAAGCACGACATAGTGTCTGCACTATGCCTGATGTTAAGCATAGTACAATCCAAAAACATCTGCAACCACCGAGAGACAGGTGATCCGTCGCCGGTCGCCGCTGTCATGCCGGCCATAATGACGAAAGTCACCCGGTACTGGATATGCACAGGCTGATCCCGAAACACGACGCGCAGAAGCGAGTCACTATGACGGGCTTTTTCGCCATATGCATGGTGGTTGCGACCCAGTCGGGCTGTAAAACCCTACCACCCCGCAAAACACTTTAGCAATGACGCGTGTTCAAACAAAAGACAGACATTACCAAAAATATCAAAACTATGATCGTTCGATGGAGATTTTTTTCGAAAAGGTTATTTATTTGATTATTAATACCTGGGAGAGCCTAAGTCGGTTCTTTAAAAAACATTTTTAAATTAAAATAAACTGGTAGGTTTGCTTCACAAAATAGCATTTTTCATCAAAAATAATATTAAACCGAAGCGAACGGGATTCAACCAGTTTTAAACTGTAACAACTATAGGAAACTGTGACAGTTTGATTTTACTGAAACTAAAAGTTAAATGTTATATTAGATTTAAAAACTATTCGGTGGAAAATTTCAAGAAGCGATAATAATGGGTCATAAATTAAATAATTATATAAAACATCAACTTACGATAACAACGTAAATTAACTACACTCAGCGTAAATGCAAGATACCTTATCATTTATCAAGTTAACATTATTTTGTCATAACAATTACACCAATTGGTTTAATCAATCATACGTACAATATAAATGAATAATTTATCTTCAATAAGTACATACTTTCTCAATATAATCTGTCTTCTATCTTATCTGTACTACAATATATAGCTAAGCCCATTGGTAACTCAAATACCGTTTACGTCAGAACAAATTTTCTTCGTACTTGTAAGAGGGTGAAAACTCTGGAAAGCTGACGTCAATGTTCGAATGATTCGACAACGTTATTTTTAAAACCTCGTTGTACCTCGTTCCATGGTCGATGACTCATACTTTATTTACTTCTAACGAGTTCGCATACAATTTATAAATACATAGTGTTACAATGTGTATAAATGCATGAGAGTTAGTAGCACACCTGAGTACTTGTATTACAAACTTGCCATTAAAGTTCGCTACAGCACATCAAACTCTTTAACATTAAACCGATCGTCTTGAAAATATTATTAAGTAACTTGTGTAGGATAACTTATTGGAAAACAGAATCGAAGTTTACCTCTGCCAATTTATCAACCTTTCCAGCTCTCATATCAGCGAGCACATCACTAAAGGTGCGCCAAAGCCAGTCACTGGTCAGCTGCAGCGCGTGCGCTGTTGCTATGCAAATGAACAGCTTGTGCTGCTGAGTAACGTAGTCCAGGATCTGTGGCTCTGGCTCCCTAGAATTTTAGGAAAAATGTCTCTTTCCTGCGACTATGTAATACCCTCAACAGCTAATAATTTAATCATCCAAAATGATGTTAACGCAAATTACCATAATAAATCATTTAAAATGAAAACCATAAAATGACAAAAGTATTACAAAAAAAATTAAGCAATGATGATTCAGAAGTTCGCCTTTTCGGACACCGCGTCGAATTCGTGGGTATGGATCCTGGCGAATTAGATGAAACTTTCGCTGAAGAAACCATAGCATGGTGGTAGCGACTTTTTCGAACCCGCTGCTCGCTAGGCATCAGCCTCAACCTGAAAATCTATCCCCTAGTACCTATATGAGTGAGTTGCAGCTACACTTGAAAACCAGTATCCCTCCAAATTTAGCATATTTACCATCTTAGACCACATCGGCATTTAATATCAGGTGACATTTAGGTCTAAGTGATTCCTATAAAGTATAAACATAAAGTATAAACAATTTATATAAACTAATGCACATACCCAGGCTTCTTTTCGGACTGTCTCCTAACCGCTGAGTACCTTACAGCTATGGTGACAGCTTTAGCCAGATTGAAAGCCACTTCGCTCACAAGCATAACTCTTACAAACACCATTGTTCCGTACGTTAATTTACCGTGTCGAGCGACTTTTACATACGTACCATCCTAGAAAAATGATAATATAAAGAATACTTTACGATTTAATAACAATTAATTTTGAGCCTCTGAATGTCCACATAACGAATACGTCAATTATCACAAATATTTGCAACACAAATGACCCACTATCTCTCTGCAATGATACATCTAGAATAAACCTACCAATTTCTTTGAAATATGTCATAAAATAGTGAACAATAGGTTAAGATACACAAAATAATATATAATTTGCTTTCTTACTTTTGTAACTTCGGCATTCTTCATCATCATATTCATCCTTGGTATTCTGAAATTGTCAAAACCAAGGAACCCATTGTCCGCAGTGTTGAAACCCATTTTTGGTCCTATTTCCCCGACTTTAATTCCCGGAAGCGGAATGTGAGTCTTCAAATCTCTGATCTGAACTATGAACGGGTGCACTCCGTGACATTCTCCCTTCGTGTATAACTGAGCTACTACGATACAGTGATTCGCTGTCTTGCCCACTAGAATTATAGAATGGAATACTTACTTTGCAAAAACTTGTCTGAAAATAATCGGCTTCATTTAACTTGTGTTTTTTTGCGTCGATCAACGTAAGTTCAGATAATTGCAAGGAAATTAGTGCTTTCGGCGAAGTAAAACATCGTGATGAAACCATAACATGGTGGGTTTCTTTCTAAGTCCACCTGGTTAGTTACTGTCCTCAAGTTCAAAATCTATCTCCAAACTCCTGTCAGTATGTTCCGTTAGCTACCCTTGAGAGCCAGCCCCTCTAAGTTTAGCGTGTTTACTATCTTCATCGTCATTTAATGCCTAGTACTTGGGCGACCGAGCCTAGCTCAGTTCTTTAAGAAATAATTTAAATTAAAATAAACTGTTAGATTCAAAATTATTATATCTTTTACAAAATAAAAATGAAAAAGATATCTTTTTTGCTGTCACTCGGATTCGAACTGGGGTTACACGTATTTTCGAAGCAGCCGATTTCCATCTAAGCTATTTTTGTTTTGACAGCGGCGGCGAAATTTACCTTAATATTCTAGCAATATTTTTTCATTGTCTGAAAACTCTTTCAAAAAAGTTTTCTATGAATAAAATCTAGCTAGATCGATATATCGTCCCCGAAACTACCTACATACCAAGTTTCACGGAAATAGGTGACACCGTTTCCGAGATCCTGAATATATACAAATATAAAAATATACAAGAATTGCTCGTTTAAAGGTATTAGATAGATAAAGTTAAATAACTGACTGCACTTGAAAATATTAATGTGACTGGAAATTCACTTTCGAATTCGTTTGATTCGTATACAATAATTTATTACAATATAAAACGTAGAATTCTATCTTTACAGAATACAGGTTCATCAATTTACAACCACAGACTCCTTTTACCAGCAGTTAATAAATTTCACTTATTCTCTGAATGAGATGAAAAGTGCGTGAGACATTACTATTATTTTTTCCCATATCTCTTGATGATTTAAAACATATATGAAACAAGTATGTTGACGTAAACTTTTTTTTAGCTAAGAAATAATACTGCGACGTTATTTGTCTCCTAAACTATTAATATTAAAAACTTATTTACTTACAACCCCCAGCCCACCATTTGTATGATGTTAATTGAGGGCTGTGTAATACAAACTCCTCCGTCGCAGGATCGTATGTGGCCGTTGTTTCCAAGCCTCTGATAAAGGAACCATGGCCGAGTTCCGTCTGGAAAGTGCATCAACGTATCACTTACTGACTGAATCAATGATTCTTTTGTCCTAACAATTTTGCGTTGCTCTCTTTATGCTTTTAATGCTTGTAATAATTACTTTTAAATTTTTCAACACATATTTGCTAAGCCCAACAAAAATTTTTCTTATGCCATAAAAATAAAAGAGGTAGTATTGTCCTTTCTGCTTCAATCAAATTGTATTCAAATGATTAAGTCGTTAGATCACATTCAAATATATACTGTTTGGTATAGTCTGTTCAACTATTTGGTGTATATGGTATACAAGGTTCAATTTATTTAATTTTAAACAAATATCGTTCAATTAACATCAAACTAACTGTTCCATTATTGCGAAAATCATCATATTCTTTCTCTTTAATCAAAGATATTAGCTTCTTTGGTTCTTTTAACGATACGTTATATAGATATGTAGAATTATGTGAGTCTAATCGATCTAATAATGGCTTGCGTCTATAAACAGTTATAAAGTAGAATTGATTAGAGTACATTATAAAGTTAAATTAATCAATACCTGTGCATAAGTTCCAATAATTTGCATATCTAATGCCCGAGGCAACCACTGTGATTGTTGTTCTGGCGTACATTGACCCATGATAGTGGGTACAAACATACCCAGATGGAGAAGGAAGGGTGATATTTCTTTGAAAAACGCATCGGAAGTGCGACGGAGCGCTGGTGTATTTACCCTGGAATTTTTTTCTTATAATCTCATGAACTCTAACAACCTCCAAGCGATTTTCAAATTAGGTGAGTAATTTGCTTATCAGTAATGATGTCATTACATATCAAAATAAGTTAAACCCAATTTTAGTAATTCCTAATATTTTACTTTATTTTTCAAAACCATCAAATTCTGTACAAGTAAAATATGAAATACCTTATGAATGGCAAAATTTGAACTTCGTTCTCGGTGTATAAAAGTTGGAAATATAAAAAAAAAAACATGCAACGATTAAAATTAGTGTAGTTCATTTTAAAATGTAAAAACTTAATTATTGCGACGTTTTGAATATTCCAAATTCGGTAATTACAACGGTTAATGTGTTTAATTAAACCTGAGGATTGACACTCATTTAAACCAACAAAAAATGTTGTCCGTCTAGTGTAGTTAGCATACAATTGTGGGAATTGTCATACGTTATTCAAGAATATTTTAGTTATTGTTCTAAAAGGTGGCTATGTACATTTAAGCAGCTCTATTTCACTGAAATCTATTGTGATCAGACTACATCACTGAGCTTCATTGCAAGGTTTTTTTCTCAGCACTTTATCCCTTTCCACTTCTTCTGGGAAATAGTATGTGCATACCCAGAATATGGCATATTAAGACTACATAATCATCAAATATTATAGTGGACGCTATTTTGCACTTCCGCCTGGACTTGATTGACCACCATTACGTCTAACAACAACAAAAAGATTTAAAGAGGAATAAAAATCGCCACGTTCACTCGCCCGCTCGCATCGAAGGAGTCAACATCGATCTGATGATGCACCGTGTCGGAGCGAAACAAATATAATAGATTGTTGAGATTACACGTCAATCTACAACATATTTTAATTAATAATTATTATATTATATTAATTATATTTTGTATTATTAATATATACAAATTATATACCCACACATCCACCCACATTCACCTCTTTCGTAGCCTATCACTCAGATGCATACAGCAGGACTGTTCTTATAATCGTTTCAAGTAACAATTATACAGCATAAAAAGACTACAACGAATCAGATTTGCGGGATGGTAGGACCCGTCAACTACACACATCAAAAAAGTCTAAGCAACATGCGTGACATTACAAATTTTACCTTTTATATTAATTAATCTCTAAGTATTTACTCAAACAAAGTGCGTAGGTAAGTAAACTTTTTTGTTATTGATGACATACTGGCTGATTGTAAAAAAAAATTTGATTATGTTTTGTTTTTTCATAAAATTCAAATGACTGCGAATTTGTTTGAATTTAAGTGCGTTTTAATTGCTACGTTTAGTCTTGATTTTATAATTTTACCAACCATTTAAATAAAGTTAGCGACAAAATTGAATTGTTAGATATTCTTTACGTCATGAAGCGACGTCATTTGATGGCAGATGAAATGCAAACATCTCTACAGCATGTTGCAAGCGGGAAGTAACCAATCTCAGGTATCTCGACATTTTGGCATTTATAGAAGTGTTATTTGTCGTCTTTGGCAGCGTTACAATAATACAGGAGAACCCGCTGAACAGCATCCAGGCCGTAAAAGGAGTACAACCACTTCGCAAGACCGGTACATACAATTGACTGCAAGACGCCAGCCGATGTTAACCGCTCGAAAGATAAGTTTGAGGCTACAAATTTCAAGTGGTGTTGATGTAAGTCCTCAAACTGTGCGAAATCGACTGCATGAGTACGGCCTACGAGCTCGACGCCCAATCAGGTGCCCACCGATACGTCACGGGAATCGCGCTCGTCGATATGAATGGTGTAGAGAACATATAACATGGACCCAGGAACAATGGAATAAAATTATGTTTTCCGATAAGTCGCGATTCGGGTTTAAGCCTGATACAAAAAGGGTGCAAGTGTATCGTCGGACTGGAAATACTGAAAGGCTCAGGTGCGTTCAGGAAGTTCATCCATACAGCGGCTCAACAGTTACGGGCGGGTATTATGAAGAACAGGTGAACTGAGCTCGTTTTTGTAAATGGAAACATGAATGCTGAAAATTACATTGAGGGACCTTATGTTTACCCATTTGCACAAACCTTTGGATCCGATTTTAGGTAAATGCATGACAATGCGCGTTCACATACAGCTCAGCGAACCAGTGAATACTTTGCAACGGAGAACATCCGGGTGTTGCCCTGGCCTGCACAATCGCCAGATCTCGACCCCATCGAGCACGCATGGGACATGCTCCAGAGACGTGTTTTGAGGGACTTGGACGGAGCGACAACAACCCAACAGCTGAAGGACTTGCTACAATTCCATTGGGAGCGAATACCGCAAGATGACATATACAGTCTCATTAATTCAATGGATAATCGTTGCTGACAAGTTCTGAATAGCAGAGGAGACCATACTTTGTATTAAATTGTTCTATACTTTCACAATAAACACATTTTCTTTAGAAATTTCATTTTGTAAAAAAAAAGTTTAGTTTCTTATGTATCTTAGTTTCTACAGTATATTCTAATATTGTTCATTTCTGTTATTAAAAGAACTTATAAAGACAACAGCTGTTATTTTTACATCATAGAACCCTAAAGATATTATTTTAAAAATAAAATACAACGTTATAATATGAAGAACCATCCTAAAATTTAAATTAGTACATGTTGCTTACACTTTTTTGATGAGTGTATATCCAACTGAACCATCATACATCAAGTGAAACAGACCTCGTATTGGATCGCATAGACGTTTCCCGTGTCGGAATCAAAGATTTAATCTCAATTATATCCGGTAAGTGGTGCTGCAATCGAATTCTACATTTTCGTAATATTTTTCGTGTTTGGAAATACAATTGGAGCCGGTAATAGCCAATTTGGTGCGGACGATGTTGCTAGAGTCAGCTAGTATTTTCTCATTGGACAAAATATTAAGCTTTTTATAACTCATTAGATTCTGACCGCGACATCGTCCGCGTGGAATAGTTACCATTTACGTAACGTACGCAGCGGTAGCTCTCAAAAGACATAAAAACGATTTTGAAACATTCTTCATTGATACTCCGTTGCTATTGGTGTTCGCCTGTAGCCTTTTTCGAAAACTTAACTCTAACACTAATTAACACTGAAAGAATTTTTCAAATCGGACAAATAGTTCCCAAGATTAGCGCGATCAAGCAAACAAACTCTTCAGCTTTATAACAATTTATAATGTTATAATATTAGTACCAGATAACAATGATAACTATAAACATGCAAGGATAATTTCTAGAAAACATCTAAGTGATTTAGTAATCTAAGTAATTAAATACAAAATTGTAAGTGTCATGATATGTGGAAAAAATATTTTAATTCGACTTCTAGCGATGAAAGGATTTGACAACTTACTACATGTTCTCAGCCGCCATCTTAACGTGGTTCTTATAATCGAATATCATCAGAATTTTACTTATTTCTACTTTTAGGTAATGGCCTGGAAACATTCCTTCAGGAAAGCTTAATATCTCTAATGAAAATTATAAATTCAGCTGTTTTCAACGAGTATTATAAGGTTGACGTCATCCATCATTTTTCCACAGAATATAAAAAAACATCATATTCAGAGGATAACATTTCTTAAGGAATCTAACAGCAACATCGGGAATATGGATGTGTATCACAACATTATGGCCAAACCAACATAGGACTGTTCCAAAAGTCTGTGTTAATATAATTTCCTAATTAATCTATCTTTTATAGATTTAAGAGGTTTATTTATAAGTAGATATAAGTTACGATGAAATTGATATATAACACATTTGTTAATTAAATGTAAAGTCGTTAAATAAAATAAACAATACATTATTAAATATTAATAAATATATTATTTAATCGCACTTGCGCGTGTCATGATTTATAACGTAACCTTGGATATACGAGTACAATAGAATTATAATTTAAATAAACATCAACTTACCCAAGAGTTTCCAGTCCAGTGAATTGAACCAAAACGTCTTTTACGATATTACTGTAAATGCATGACTTTCTTACAGCATTCTCGTATTTCTCTTTCGGGCCTAGGCATTCCTCAGGAATCACGTCCAATGATGCTCCAACATTTAATGCGATGTCCTCTGAAATAAACATTTTATTTACAGTGATAGTCAATATCATCAAATAACCGAATGCATTTAGTAAAACAGACAATAGGTAGATTTAGTATTTCAGATACAGACTCAATTGAGACGACTTCTCCAAGGCTTTAAAATCTACGAGTATATAGCTTCACAATTTAAAAAAAACCTTGACAAATTATTTACCAAAACCTTCTATATGAATCACTCTATCTACTAGTGAAAACCGCATGAAAATCCATTCAGTAGTCTTTAAGTTTATCGCGAACAGACTGACAGACATACGTGGCACAGGACTTTGTCTTATTACATACACGCGGTCTCGGCGGACGTTGTCCCGCTTTGATAATAAAAAACGTAGAATTTTTTTTTACTAAAATCTGCCTCATTATCCACTCTATCTACTGGTGAAAACCGCAACAAATCCGTTCAATAGTTTTTGTGTTTATCGCGAACAGACCGACAGACATACGCGGTAGGGAACTTTGTTTTATACTATGTGTTAATGGTTAGCTAAACCTATTAACATGAAATTTTGTACAAAGAAATGTGTTATTTCCAACGGAATAAGCTAGAAAAACCTTCTAGTAATTGTTAAAGAAATTATAAAAAAATGTAATGTCAATATTAAAATAAATAAATATTAATAAAAATAAAATAATATAAAAACAACTAAAATAATTACTTCAACGCAAACACGTGCCATTATAGGTTCATATGAAGTCAATGTCAAATCTTAGATTATATAATCAAAGTGTGAAAAATAATCTTCATGTAATACTAAATTGATAAGTCGACAATCAGTTATATGAAACTTTCACTTGATAAAAAAAAATAGAAATTACAGTACAGAGATAAGATAAGTAACTGTTTTTTTTTTTAATTTAATTTCTTCTGTTCTGCAGACTCTTGGTCGCACTTTTTTTGTAATGTGTTGTATACGTCAAAAATCGTATACGTGAGATTGTAGTTCGGTGAAGCTGTAAAGGCCTCGCAAGTCTAATAGCGTAATCGGTTCGCAAAAAAAATGTGTACGTGAGCAACTTTTTTTATATTTTTTTTTTTTTTTAATTGAAGCACGGCATAGTGACTTCACTATGCCTGATGTTAAGCATAGTACAATCCAAAAACATCGGCAACCACCGAGAGACAGATTATCCATCGCCAGTTGCCGCTGTTATGCCGGCCATAATGACGAAAGTCACCCGGTACTGGATATGCACAGGCTGATCCCGAAACATGACGCGCAGAAGCGAGTCACTATGACGAGCTTTTTCGTCATATACATGGTGGTTGCGACCCAGTCGGGCTGTAATACCCTACCACCCCGCTTTCGCCTTTGCCTCGTTCGTTATTCAGCAGGGTGCACCACGTGCAGGTGAGGTTGGCTTGGGTGTCTCAAGTCTTAAGATGTTACTCGACACCCCTTACACCTATATTTTACCTACTATTTTAGGTTTAATAACGTTATTCTTTTTATAGCGGTTGCATTTTGATCTTTTATGTAAACCCATCTTTAGGTTGTAATCCACAATATCTTGCGACTGAGCGTCCACGGCCCGATAGATAAACCTAGTAACCATCATCATCAGACGGCAATGAAGAACTTCGTGGGAAAATATAAACCGCTTATAAAATATTCTTATGTATTAATATAATAGTGAATAACATTTGCAATCTCTAGTATACTGTTCACTACTTATATCATTACCTCTATGAAAGGTTTTTCATCAACAGGCCGATACTAGATTGCTTTAACATTATACCTTGGACAGTTGGATACACTAACTTCTAGTACTATTCTGTTGGTGTAATTAAATAAATACCTTTTTATGCTTACCAGTGGGTGCCCTGTGCTCGACATTTGACCATAGATTATTGATTTTTTTAAAGTTTGAACTGTATTAGGGTTCTTTAGTCAAAGGGTATACTTCTATAATCAAAGGTTTGCATCGTGGCATTTGTGGCATTGTACTTCTAATGCATTTTATGTAAAATAATTGGTTTTTGCACTTATCCGACATATAAACTTTAACTATACCAAATTTCAAGTTTATACGTTCACAGAATTACCTTAAAAAGGGGTACAAAGTTTTTGCTTCACGTATTAATATATAGATACACATACATATATATGGAAATTTTATTGCAATACATATCAACTATTTTAAACTTGAAATCATTAAATTGTGTATTTATAGCTCTCATAGCAGTGGCATTATACATCTTTCACTTATAATATAACATAACATAACACACATAACTTCCTTTACTGAATAAGCGATCTTAATCTCTCTTTCAATTTCTAAACATTGATATCTGACGTCTCACTTTATTAAAAAGAATTATTCATAATAATAACTCATTCATTCAAAATAATAATATATAACCTAAATTAATATCTAAGAAATTAAAAAGTGCATAATATTTCATTTAAAAATAACCCACATGTCACATATATGCACAAAATATTCAATATGATATAACATAAGGCATGTAAAATCTGCTCTCGACTAATTTTAAACCCCACGAGTAAATACTCATCATCAATTTATTTTAATGTACAGAATATTTTCAACAAACATTATATGCTTTATGTACAGCGCAAGTAAGTCTGATATATTAATAGGTACGACGATAAAGAATGATTGAAAGTGTAAACTGTTTTTAAATTCATAATAAAAACAATATGATTAATAAACGTAACGCTCCGGGTGCCTGCAAAAACCTACAAATAACACTATACAACTCTTGACTAATAATAAAAAAACGATCCTACATACAGTACACACTAAATAGTCTAGATACAAAAAAAAATAATGAAATAAAATACTAGTCTCTGAATATATATCTGCTTTAATTCTTTGTACTTTAGTTTGTCCTTTATATCAATCATACAATTAACTCATTAGCTTTGGATCTAAGAAATGTTAGTCGCTGTTTTAAAACGCATATACGACAAATAGACAATTGAAAACATAAGTACTAACCGAATTTCTTTCTCTGTAATGTATTAGTTTCACCGCCGTCAAGTATATACGTGATCTCTTGTATATTGAAACTACATTTTGACCTTTCCCGAGCCAGATCCACGTTCACTTGCATGGTCGATTTATTCACACTCATAATTCCGTAAACAAAATGACTTGAATTATTATATGAAAAACCAAAACTTCCGTAACGAAATAGCGCGTGTTCCAACCGAAACAACTACAAACACTGTGTAAACTCTACGCGTTTACCAATAATTTAAATAGTATAAAATTAAAATAGCTCTATACATATTTATATGCAAACAATAAACGCACTGTTCGATTAAATTTATATTAATTGTAGAATCAGATCCGCGTATCGATGATTACTTTCAAAATAATATATAAATAATTCTACGTTCCTTATAATTAATGCAATTTCAATGCAGTAATAAATTAGTTTGTGATGTCGATTCGATAAAATTCGCGTATCTTATCATTTATACCTAATACAGTAATATTGTAAAAATCTAATTTACACTTGCTAGCTACACTTGCAATCGCTTGCTACAGAATACATCTGCAGTATCAACTATAATAATAATTTAATTCAAAGTCATACAATCGAAAGATTATAGAGTACAATTTACAATAGTTATTTGATGTTGTACTTACCAATATAAAAAAGACGACGAAAGGTCGCGTGACGTCATGTTTGTCACCGACTTCACAAAGAAGGTTCTCGTTGCGATTATATATATGTTCTTAATGTTTCTCATCTCACTTCGTCATTTATAAATTATTATAAATATAGAATATTTTTATTGGAAAGGTCGAAATTTTAACGGTTCCAATTTTTTTTTATATCATAACAGGGAAACGAACAGGTGCGTCACCTCATGTTAAGTGATCACCACCATCCATAGACACTTGCAACACCAGGGGAGTCGCAATTTTAATTTGCATTTACCATTAAACCTTGAATTTCGAAGACTGAAAAGGTACCTAACTGTGACTAACATTCTGACGTTGACGTTCTCATCCATTCTTTTAGAGTAGATATTTTTGAATTTGGCTTTATTTTTGTTATGGATTTCTTGTGATTATTTCATACGCCACGAGGTGATCGTCCGCTGACAGTTCTAAATGCGACCAAAAAACGTTTATCTTGGCTCGTAACCAAGGTTAAACCGATTTTCCTTTTTCTTTGTAGCACAATAAAACGACGACATGATGAATATAGTTAAAACATAACAGTAAATAATCGTCGATATCATACCCTATGATCTTCAAACGTAACAAAGCAAAGAAAGTCACTATGACTGGTTAATATGTATCTAATGATATCCATCCAATTCGGTAGACGTACCACTATGACGGATATTACGCCGTGTGTAGAGTGGTCGCGATCGAGACACTCATAATTAATATATCTTACTTTTTTTTTTTTTTTTTTTTTACGTGGGGAAATCCCTTATGGATATCCACCCTCCCGGGGGAGAGAGTGGGATATGTCCGACTCGCACGGACTAAAACCCCTCGGTGTACCGACAGACCGTGGTGTTGGGGCGGCAAGGGATCGTTCTATGCTATTCCCCTTGAATAGCCGCCCCAACGGTCCACCCGGCGGAAGGTTGCCGCCGGGCTTCTACCTATCGAGAGGCAGCTGGGCACACACCAGCTGCCCCCCCACGTCCGCCAGACCTGTGCAATGAGGGGATGAGCCCCCCGACTACATCCCCTCAGGTCCGGCTACGGTGGCAGGAGGAGTTGGGCAAAGCGCCGCCTCCTCCTGCCGGTCCTCTGACGGCGAAGACGCCCACTGAGTGGGTCCGCCTCGCGTGCCCTCTCCGCCGCCTCCTTTTGCGAGATGACTTCCTCGCAAAAGGAGGCCACTGCTCGCCATGCCTGCTCGCTGCCGAGCATGGACAGAACCACGCTCGGCAGCGACAAATCCTCTCCTACCGCCACCGCCAGAGTGCGGCGCTCCACCTCCCATGCAGCACATTCAGACAGAGTGTGCTGCGCAGTATCCACCTCAGCGCCGCACTCGTGACAGACGGCGGTCGGCTCCCTGCGAGCGATCCGGTGCAGGTACCACCCGAAACAACCGTGTCCAGTCAGCACCTGCACCAGTCTGAACGTCAGAGAGCCCCACTTGCGACCAATCCACTCCCGCAGGACCGGTCGGACGGCGTCAACGGTGTACGTTCCGTAGCGCGCGTCCGCCAGGTCTTGCATCCACCTCTCGACTGCCTCCTCCCGCAGCTGCCGTCTTTTCCACCATATTTCCCTGGGAGCCGGAGGCTCCCCACTACGTTTCCTCGCCGCCGTGAATTCGTACACAGCGGCGAGAACACCTGCCTCCAGCTCCCAAGGAAGGGAGCCGGCGAGCGCAAAGGCCGCCGCCGAGGACACCGTCCGGTACGCCCGGATCGTCCTCAGTGCCACCGTGCGCTGCGCACTGCGCAGCGTGCGCACGTTGGCGGCACCGAGGGCGTCTGCCCAGACCGGTGGATTAATATATCTTACTAACCACAATAAACACACTACCACTTTGATTGAGAAAACACATTAGCTGCTTCCAAAATACGTCAAATACTAGAGTCCACTGCACTGTGCTTAAATCTCCAGATAACCTCTTCGTTATGGACTCCGGGCAACGCTCATCAATTATTTTACTACTTTATAAGTCTTACCCAAAGTTCCGGATGAATTTAAATGACTATGTGGTCCAAGATAGTAAACAACGCTAAATCTAGAGGGGTTGGCGACAGATCTTTAACTTGAACGTGATTGCGGACCGTGATTGGAAGAATCTTATTCTTTTGGTATGGTTTTTTAGTTGTACGTGTGATGATAATTAATTATGTAATTGGTTAAATAAGGTTTGTTGATTCCACGTAATTAATAGTACGGACGACGGACTAGCGTCTTAGCGAGTAGATGGACCGCGCTATTAAATATGCAGCATCAGTGCCATCTGTGAGGCCAGCCAGCGTCAGAGTTTCATCACAATATTTTCCTTTATCGAAAGTATCGGCTCATTCAAAAGAATTCGGGCTTTTTTTTTCACGGAGGAATCCTCTTAGAGATCTACCTAGTCTGGCAGCATAGATAATAATACCAGATTTCTTCTGACTAAAACCCCTCGGTGTTCTTCTTGAACCATTTGGCCGGGTGAGCAGGAACGGTCTTTGCAGTGCTTCTACCCGACACTGAAGGTGTTGACCCCTCATCAGGGCCCCGATTTGTCATAGAGAATTCAGAACTACATCGACCGACGCGGTGTCTGAACATTTTAACCACCAAGCTATCATCGCACCAAAACTTTAAAACTGTACGTCAATCTGTCAATTCTGTCAATATTATTAAAAAGTTCATCAACCTCATCCTTAATATTGTAACCACCGGACATCATCGCTTCAAAACTTTAAAACTGAAAGTCAATCTGTCAATTCTGTCAATGTCCTCAAAAAACCTCCCATCTTTCTTCTGCCTCACTTACTTTGTCATAAGGAAATTTTTACCCCAAAGGTTTCACTTTTCCGTAAGACTTTTTTTTTCATATAAAGCTTGTCCTTAAAATTACATACACAACAAAACAAGAATTAGCAAAATAAATGCAGCCGTTCTGAAGTCATACGCTTACACACATTCGACATTTTTTGTAGTCCGGTGAAGCTGTGAAGGCCCTAAATAAGGCCAATAGCGTAATCAGTTCGAGAAAAAAAACCATTCGACATTTGATTTATATTTATGTAGATTATTCGAGTATAGGTTGTCAAATAAAACTATACCTTATTACATATAAAATATTTAATAAATACCCCAAAAGTATATAATTTATCACGTACAAATATACAAAAACCATATTATATCAGTCACAGTTTTAAAAATAACTAGCGTAACGTCTGTTTGACATCGCAAACACATTTGCTGCTTCACCGTATATTTCTAACGACATCCAATATACCAAAATTATTTACAAGATATAGCGCGAAAAAAAAAGATTTGTAAAATAATTCACTCCACAAACCTTCTGAAAAATTCATAGATTGTTTTAATTTACTTTACATATATTAAAACCATAAAACCTATTAATGCCTTGAGTATTTAATGTAGATTAAAATTGCCCTTTACAGCATAACATTTCAAAGAAAATATCACAGAATAACGAGTAATACAAAAAAGAATGTTTGTGTGAAGTGACTTAAACTTTTTAATAATGACGTCTCGTAGATACGTATTCTGCCAGTATCAAATCACTCATAGAAGTGTCAATCTTTGACTTTGGCAGAAGTAAAAGTCAAAATTTTAAAAATGGATTGAAGAATAAATCTGTCTAAACGATTTATGATGCAACATTGATAAATTCATTAAACGGTTACGAAGCCAAGGCTAGTAGCCAGTCAATTATCACAACCAGGTATCAAGAGAATGTCACTCATTATTAACACAAAGAATAACTTAACTTTATTTAAGAAGAATCTGAACTAATAATATGACTGCCAGTGTGAGCTTATTTCGTGGTTTGGCTTTCATGCCTTAATTCCCAATTATCATGAACTATTGGACATAAAGAATCTTAAGCTTAGAAGAATAAAAAATTATTAATCAGATGAAGGTTATTGCGGAATACAACATGTTAACTGTGCCAAATTGATTTATTTTATTTGTCCCGCTATAGCCAATACATGCCGCATCAAATGTGACTGTTAGGAGATTATATTATATACACAGGTACGTACACAACTCAATGTTAATTTGTTTTTGAAGTGAAAACCTTTTTAGCCATGTTGAAAGAATTTTGGTAGTGAAAAACTTATGCTCGTGACATGCTTTGTATTGATCTTGTGTAACCCATCATATGTTTGTTTACTCAATAAACTGTGTAAAAATGTATATAATTATTATTCGGATCAATACATGTGAAAACCAGCCTATTATCAATAGAGTCAATTAGAAATTTCAAATTTAAATAATTCAGACTATAATTGCAATAAAATCAGAAAAAGAACCGTTATAAGGCATAACGCTTTTGAGTTTTCACGTATATCGGCAGTCATAGACCTCGTTTAAAGTTTGGCCCTCATCATCATAGGCTTAATGTATTTATGAAAACTCTGGTTGACCGGCTCCGCGTTTAGAGGACTCTTTAGGGCTTGCTCCATCAGTCGCTCATACACACGACCGTCGTATGCTCCCAATGTCGAACACAAAATCTATAATAAAAGACACATATTTAATAAACCAACAACAAATTAGTTAGAGCTTAGTCATCAACAGAAATATTTTTTTCATTTTTGTGTCTATGGTATACATGCATGGAGAGCATTCTGTGAAGGCACGCGAGGACACGCAGAGCCCTTACAGGGAATTTCGAAAATATAGAAAAATTACCATAAAAAATGAAAAAGTTTGAAAAAATAAATAAATCTTGGTAACGAATACAATAATTTTCCGACTCTTTTTAATAGGTCAAAATTACCCAAAAAATGTAGTCTATCTCTCTTGAACAGTTGAATAAAATTTGAAATATACCGTGTTTATACAATGCCTGCCTGGATATTGAATTCAGGCTTCTAGTTTTATACACAACGAAGTTATAAGGGGTCGAAAATGGCCTCAACTGCTTCCAGAAAAGGTTAGTACAGCCGTGTCGCTTTTTTGCTCGACTAAGCGGGAGCACTGATGTATCCCCAGATCAAGGGCAAAAACAAAACCGGAAGATCATTCGTTACACTATATTTTTCATATATAAATTCACAAAAAAAATTATTTACTAACTTGAATAAATAAAAGACAGAATATTATAATCTATCTAATACCTTTAAACGAGCAATTTATGTATATTTTTACATTTGTATATATTCAGGATCTCGAAAATGGCGTTATTCCGTGAAACTAAGTATGTAGGTAGTTTCGGGGACGATAAATCGAACTACCTAGATTTTATTCTTGGAAACTTTAACTAGGTTTTCAGTCAATGAAAAAATATATATAAGATATAAAGGTAAATTTCGCCGGCGCTGTCAAAACAAAAATAACTAACATGGAAATCGGTTGTTTCGAAAATCCATGTAACCCTAGTTCGAATCCGGGTGACATCAGAAAATATTTTTTTATAAATTTTTTTTTAATGTTAATAATATAAGGCAAACCTAACAGTTTATTTTAATTTAAAGATGTTTTTTAAAGAACCGAGCTAAGCTCGGTCGCCCAGGTACTAAGAAATTATGGTAGCAATAATAAAATAGACACACCACATAATAATTTTCAAACTACTTGCCGATCCCAAGGACAAATTGTTAGGTATGTACTCTCGGTAGCTCGGTCACTCGCTTCAAATCATCATACAACGAAACTCAGAGATATTACTTTGCTTAAATATTTTGTATGTTTTTATTATCTTATATTTCCATAATTAATGAGCGTGACTTTTTAAATACTATAGAGTTATAAACGAGAAATTTTGATTTCAATGAGACTTTACAATAATATAGCTAATGCCTGAGAACAGCGTATACATACTTGTAATTTATACGGATATTGCTTAAATTCGCTAAAATAAGTGTTGAATAATTTCGAAAAATTATTTCCTCAAAAACCGTGTTTTTTTTTTAATTTCTATATCTCAGTAACGCCGTTATTTCCATCATCTGTCGTCTGCGTTAAGGTCATACTGGTACACCAGTGCATTTAGCTATATTAAGGATTAGGTATCATTCTTTATGCGATTACGTGGAGTAACATCATTGTTGCGTTTCATTCGATGAGTGAGAACGCCGGAAGCCTACCGCCCTCCTTATCCCTTCTTCCTATTTTCTTTCCTCCTCCCCCTTCCCCTCCAACACAGGATGGCAACGCACTTGCAACTCCTCTAGTATTACTGGTGTCCTTGGTGTCTATGGACGGTGATGATCACTTAACATCAGGTGACCCATTTGTTCGTTTGCCTCCTATGATGTAAAAAAAAAGATTACGGCCTTAAGGACGGTTTTAGTTATCATATATCCTTCGATTGTTCGAGAACAGATGCTTAGTTTCTGATGTTATGATATAATGAGGGAACTCATTATATTCCACATTCCAAAAATCTTACGTTTTTTTATATCGTATGAGGCAAATGAACGGTTGAGTCATCTGATGTAATTGATCACCACCATTCATAGACACCAGCAACACCAAAGGAGTTGCAAGTGCGTTGCCAGCCTGTGTTGGCGGGGAAGGGGGAAAGGAGAAGGGGAAAAACAGGGGAGAGGATGAGCGGTGGGCTTCCGGCGCTCTCACTGACCGAACGAAACGCAACAATGCAAGCACTGTTACTTCACGTCGGTTTTCTGTGAGAGGGTGGTACTACCCCGGACGAGCCGACCCATTCATGCGGAAACCAGTCATAGCATCAGCGTGGCTCTACCACCTACAGAAACGTACGTATCTTTTAG